>JAVQKG010098851.1:0-13518 GCA_036025885.1 Hypseleotris bucephala
AGGTTTAGAATCACCACAGGATACTAATTCAATGTTTAGAAATGGTCAATTACAAATTATCCTGTACCAAATTTGATATTTTGTCAATTCTTATTACAAAGTTACATTTCTAAAGTCATTTTCAGGTTGTTGTATCAAATGATCTATAAATTCTTAGTTGAATGGCAGTAGTGCAGTTTTATTTGGTCTAATGTTTCAGAGGCCTATGCAGGATTGATGATGATTTGAGCCCGATGTTCCTCACTCTATCATGGCTCACTTGAGAACCATTCCACATCATTATCGCTAATGTAGGTATAATTTTCAGGCAGAATCTCTAGATATCTTCATTGTGATTTATAATGTTTGAGCTTTAGGCACTGAACATTAAATGAAATCTCACTGGTGCTGAGCTAAAAGGGAAGCTTGTAAAAAAAAACTAAAAAAACAACTTAAACCTACTATTCAGAACTGGAAATAAGAAATCATATTTATATTTACACACTATTGGAGAAATTTTAATAGTTTGATAAAAAATAAGAAAATAAAGAACACAGCACTATTGTATACTCTCAGATGGGAGTGGTGGTAGTCACAAATACGCCCAGTGCAAAAGAACTAACTATACATTGTCGGCTTCCTGTATAAATTATAGTAAATTGTGTGTAAATATGCACGTAGGCAAGCATTAGCCTGCTACTCATAGACCTCAGTGACTCCAGCCTACTTACTCTGTATACAAGTCTCTGTGTGAACACAAGTGGGCGTATAGGATCATATTGCATTATGTCTTTACTGTAAACAAGCAGACAGACTAATATAGCAATATTAACCTCAAGGTCTCTCTGCCAGCAACATTCCTAATGCAATAGAGGATGGTCATAAATGTCCAAAGATGTGAAATATTAATCATACAAGATGGCCCTTCTGGCTCATTTATACAACATAATTGATTTTTAATGTCAGATTTAGGCTCACTTAGAATACTGTCACTAATTGAGAAGTAAATCATTAGGAATTTTCAGCTAATTTTATCTGCCCATTCATAGATTTATGTCTTTGGAAAGAGATGCAAGGTTGGCTGCTTAGTTCCATCATTTCATACTACTGCCATTGTGTCCTTGGGCAAGACATTCAAAACCCTTGTCTCTATATAAATTAGCATGATAGTGTTCAGAGAGGGTGTTGCTATGACTGCCAGATCTCGGTCAGTCTTCCCTAGGGTGACTGAGCCTATAGAGAGGTACATAAGTGCAAAAATGATCTATACAACTATAGCTTTAGGTTATAAAAATGTTATCTACCTAGATCAAAGATGCAAAAAAAGGCTTTGTCTGCAATTTGTAGCAGTAGCCCTTGATATAGCATACAGGAAACCAGATATAGTTGGGTTTACATTAGCGTAGTCCCACTTCAGAAGTGGAACCATATTGAGTGTACATGCCATGTGATAAATCAGGAATATTTGCCACATTTTGACCACTCCCAGACCACATAGAAGGAAATATCAAGCATGCTACAGTTTATTTAAAATGTTTTTATAGTCCAGAGACCACACATAAATTTCTAGAGGAGGACAGACCTTGACCTTGCGAACCAGTCTTGCATTCCTTTGAGGTTGTGTATAGCATGACCGTGTGCTTACACAGTGAGTATGAGCTCCACAACTCCATTTTCTCTCTGACCTCCGTGTTTATTCACAGGAGAAACCCATCCTTCCACATAGGCGCACACTTCATAATGACCAGCACTTGACTTTTTCACTACACTGACCTTTAAATGCTAACTCAGACTTAACACACCACACTGCTCTCTGTCCCAAACCGGAATGGGACTAACTCAAATGTGATATGCAGCGGAACGTGACAGATACAGCACAAAAGGCAACAAAAGAACATGAGAAAATGCATATAGAAGACATAAAGAAAACCTTAATATGATCCACAATGGAGAAATAGTATTGTTGCATCAGTGAGGGTGTACACTGTAGGCTTTCTGTTTAGTAAATGCAATACCAGTGTACTCAGCAGGCAAAACATTATGGCTATTCTACAGACCAGTGTTGTGAGTGTAATTTAAAATGTTTCGACTTCACTTTTATCATTACTGCCATTATTATGACTACCCATTTTTTTGTTGCATGTTGTTTGAGAGTAGCTTGACCTTGTCGCTGGTTCACCTCTGTTTTTTTGTTGGGTTGTTATTGTTACTTAACTATTTCTGTCTTCCGAATAAAAGTTTTTGGACATTTCAAACTGAATTGTAGTTTTGATTGTAGTGTCATCAATCATGCTAAACTAACAAAGTGTAGCATATACAGTAAATGACTGTTTTTCCTAATCCTTTTTATGGTGTGCCTGTTGGAGAATCCTTTCCTTGAAATATGATATAGTCGACTTGATGCACCTCTCCCAGATCATAACATAAATTTGGGGTTTTTGGCAGAGTTCCTTAACGCCGCCTAAAAACCCACAACAGTAGAACTTCTAACCTCAGCGTCCAGTGCAGATGATTTCTTTTGTACACGCAATCGAGGTATCCGAGTGAAAAAAACATCTCCCTAACTTGTGGTAGTCCTTTGAACTTTCAGCCAAAAGCGGCAATTAGAAGGATTAGGGCGGAACAGTGCTGGTCTTATATTGATGTCTGTGGTCACCAGATTGCCAGTCTGCTGCAGCGTCGCTTATGGCTCCTGGCAGGGGCACCAAGTTCACGTGGAGGACTCCAAGCATCCACACCCGACAAAGAGCTTCTAGGGTAAGGCTTGGTGATGAAGAAAAAGTGCTAACTACTAATCCAGCAGAAGCCACGCAAACTGGAAAACATACAATTAGGTCATACCAGCAGACAGACAGACACTGGGAGAGTTTGTCTATGGCACAAGGTCACGAGCTACTGTGGGAATAAGTCACGAGTTAGACTAGAACCCACAGCTTCCACTTTCAAATCAATGTGCCACGACCATTCATCCTAGGAAGGATACAAATAGAAATGGGAATAGTCTTTTAAGAAACATTCTGCAGAGTCCTTGGTTTGATATCAGTGTGACCATGCACTTGTTCAGCTGTTTCTTTGTTTATTTGGTGTCCATTTATGCCATTTTTATCTATTAAACTACAAAAAAGCTTTAAACATTTACAATATATGAGTGTGATTAACTACAATCCTTAATAAAAAAAAATAAAAAGTTAAAAAAGCCTCAGTCCAATAATTGAACCCAGGAAATTATGGCTCCTATGCCACGTTATTTGAATGTTACCTTGGGTTGCTTTTCTTTGACTTTTTATTCTTCATAATATTAATACATTTTATATTTTATATGTTTTAATCATCATTTTTATGTACATTTATCATATATTAATAAAACTTTTTTTATGCAGTAAATGTGTACATTTTATTTTCAAATGTCAATGTTAAGCTTACACTTTCATATATATATCCATGCTGTATTTCAATTAATTTGGTGTGACTAGAGTGACAAATTGTTTTGTGATAAAAACAATACTGTCTGCACTTGAGTATCCTCTTATTGCCCTCTTCATTCATATATTGAACATAGTGAGTTTCTGATTCCCCATCAACACAGTGATTGATCCACCTCAAGGCTCCAGAATATCTCATAATACTCAGTTTGTGTGGCTTACTATAAAGGGCTCTTACGTGGCTCCCCATCCTCCAGCCATCTCCATTACGTCTTTGTCTTCCCCATAAATCAATATCTGTCTGGCAGTGTGTTTGTGTGTGCGAGTGTGGGGCTGTTGCCGTGATTGTTTTTACAGAGCGTTGCTGTGTAATTTGGCTAAATGGCACTTGCATATAGTTTACTCTGAGATGGTAAACAAGTCTGGCTGGTAAAAAGGGAGTGTGCTGCTGATAGCCTAAAAGCATGCAATCAGCTCTGATTGGCACCGTGGTGGACTATAGATGGAGTTCAATACCTACCTGGAAGTCTTATTTTACTTCAATTACACATTTTGGATGACATTCACTGCATCCTGATAATCTTGAAACAATTCAACCCTGGACTGTGTGTTTAATTTATGGTCAGTGTTTTTCAAATTGCAAGCTAAATTGAGTGCCACACACCTCGCCGCTTGCACTTTGTTTATAGGCATTAGTTAGACCCAAAACGTCATGGTCAAGTGTACCAGTCCAGAATAAAAGGAAAAGTACAATTTTACATTGCAGAATAGTGCCAAAACCATGACAGAAAGTTTGGGCTATCAAAACAATTTGGCAACCAACCATGCAAACTAATAAATTGAGCCATGGGTGATTGTATATCTGGAAGCCAGGGAAAGTTTGATTTGTAGTCTATCTACTTTATTTCCACCCTTTTACTTCTTTATTATGTTTATTTTATACTGCTGCATTACTAACTGGATAATCATATAAACACAGGACAAATAACTGTGAAAAAAAAAAAAAAAAAAGAAATCGGGCTGGAATATGTCACTTCACACTTTAGCACATCTTAGTTTAGAATTTCACTTTTTCTTTATAGCTCTCACACAAACTATTATAATATGAGAAAAAGAGTTTAATTACTTGTGCTGGCTTTTAAGTCCAAGTCAAAGTCCTGCTCCCAGTCCAACAAACACACCCAGCCACCCGCTAACCCACAGCCGTACCAAACACTTCCTCATGGATCTCTGTACTTTTCCACTAAAGTCTGACTCACTATTACACTGCTCCTGAACCCGGATGCCCCTTCCCCAGGCTGACTTATCCAAACTTAAATCAAGAAATTTACATTGGTTAGCTATGTATTATGTCTATGTATTATGTCTATGTATTATTGCATACATCTCACACAGAGCAGGCCAGCTGTTATGTTCTTTTGACAAAGCATATACATTTCTGCCTGATAGATGACAGTGAGTTAAAGCAGACTTTAAACAACTCCACTTTGGCCTATGTTGCGCATATGGTACATTTTCAAACAGCTTTCTGCCTTGAAGAATGATTCAGTGTTTACATACATTCTCAAGCCTATAAAGTTCTGAATCTGCAATAGACTAGCATTTTGTAAAATATATTGAAAATGTTTTTTTTTTATCAATAAGCAGCTCAGACTAGCAACTTTAGCTAGCATTTTGTATTCATCTTCATCAACTTTTTTCTCTTCTGGTTTCACTGGCTCGTTGAGGCTAACCAAAAGTAGGGTACTCTATTTTTTCTGCTACCCATTTTTTGTTAGATAGCTTTTCCTGGATATACAGTATCTGCATAACATAAACACATGTTATGGACTACAGTCTTGTCACATTTTCTGTAAATACCAAACACAAAGCTGACACCAGTGGTGTCTTTTGCTACTCAAACATTAACTGGCCTCAAAAACCATAAACCCTATAGGCATCTACAACCACCCGTCATCCCAACACAAAAGTGTGGCAGAAAATCACTGTTTGCCACTAGACAGCCTGCAGTTAGTGGCACGTTGTACTTCGGTATACTATCACTTTTCTCTTCTTTACTTATGCCCTGGGCATTGCTGGGTTAAACTAGGTTGTTCATCTTTTTCTAAAATACACTCAAGAGATAACACTCTTTTTGCTGTTCCTCTGCCTGCGACCGCTGTATGAAGTTGAATCTTTGTGAACCTGCTGGTTTACTAGGTATGTCCTGCACGCCTGCCTGAGATCAATGTCACCTTTCAGAGACTTTGGACACAAGGCAGAACTGGGAAATGATGCCTACAAAGGGCCTCTTTGAGGAACAGGCCTTTCCCCCTGTGCTGACCTAAATCTACACATACTCCCCCTAGCACCCTACACCCTCCCTTAAGAGCAGCTACTCAGACATTCAGCCTTCAGCCTCACAGTGGACGTGCGCCCAGTCAGGGAGTTGATGTACTGGAGACTGTCCTGGTAACTCTGGATCTTAGGTGGAGTGCACCTCAAACACACTACACACACTAATACATATACATTCACTTTTACATTCATTAATTTACTATATACAATGTAGAAGAAAACCACAGGAATACAGGGAAGATATGTAGTATCCACACACAGAGGTTGTGGCCAGCCTGAGAATTTAACCAATGACCTCCACTGAGAAGCAACATGGGTATTCCAGTCCTCATATTATTCTGATTTCTTGTTTTGCTGTTTATTTTCTGCTTAGCTACTCCTGGAGTGAAGTGCTAATTGACAAAAAATGTCTGAGTCACCTATTTCTCCCTTTAAAGCTAGCGTTCTGCATGTGTCGTCAACTTTTCTTCAAGTGATTTCATCAGCCCACCACCACCTGTACAACCCATGTACATGTTTACTCATGGCCCCCAAGGTAAACTGAAGTACATTCGCACTTAATGTACATCATAGCACCACGCCCACAGCACTTCTACAAGTCCCCACAGAAACCCAGTCAGGATTGTTTCTTCATGTGACGTGTTCACTGGAGAAAACCCTGAGAGACTTGGATCACTGCTGCTGAAAAGGCATGGCACAATCGTAGTATGTGTAGATGTGAATGATCATTTCCACACACAATGCCATTAACAAAAGCATTTTTTATTTTGGTTTTTATTTTATTTTGACAATAAATTAAACAGCATCCGGTGCGTATCAAAAACCATTCACACATCCAAGAAAAATGTGGCAGAAACATTTCGTGTTTTGAACTTCATGAAACAAATTAAAATGGTTGTGCATAGTTTTAAGCGTGAAAAAGTACAGTAATAGTCAATGTTTTAAGTCACAAACTAAAACCATTTGTCTAGGGCAGAAACAGTAATGTATAGTCCAGCAAACGACACCTTTAAGGCAGAACAACAGAAGGCAGCACCAGTAGCAGATTCTTACAGTACCAAAGGGTTCAGTAACTTTTTTTTCCTGAAAGACCAAAAGATACAAAACACTGTCTGTGTGCTAGCAGGCTAACACTAGCTTACAATGTTACCAGTGTGTGTTACAGACTTTCAGACCTGATGGTAATATCCAACAATAAAATAGTTGTCTTCTCTTTTCACGTTTTGTGTATCTTTAGCATAATTTTAACACTTCCCTTTCAACTTTTCACTCTGTTTGACAGAGATTTTTCAATTATTTATTCTTTTAAAGCATTAGCTTTAAAATGTAGTTGCACATATCAAGAAACAACACAACAAAAATAAAATCTCAGTAAAAAGACCAAAATGATCTCAGGGGTCGACAAAGGACACTGCAATATATCGAGTGCCCTTGGTGGTAGGCAGGCCTTCATGCAGGTGGGTCAAACGTCCCGGGTGCATGAAGCTCCAGCCTTTCCTGGGTGACTCAATAGAACAGTTGTATCTATGGAAACGACAACCTCCGCCCTACAATACAGGAAATGATTGTGTTTTATGGCACTGTTGACATTTATAGTGACTGTGCAGACACTTGAAGTGGTAGTATCTTACCTGAAAGTCAGTATTTTTGTGGTTGAGAGCGATGTTGATGGTGAAGGTGGAGGAGTCGTGGTGTGGTCTCAGATAAGCCTGTCTCTCCGGAGTGTACTTCACCACAAAGTTCATCACAGCATATCCCTGCAACACAGCCGTCATGTGTCTTGTTAGCTGACAGTACTGAGCCAGTATACATCATACTACTGTCTAACTGAAATGTCTAATGTACAATGAACTCTTCTTTGATTCCTACCTTAGTGTAGTAGCCAGAGAAAACCTTTAGTGTGACTGGTGAGATGTACTCTCGAAGGAAATGCAGCCACTCTTTTTCGTAACCTATTTGTTTCATGTGAATGTCGTCTGTCGGTACAGTCTCATAACCACCTGAAATTCGTTTATCCTTGTAGAAAACACATACACCATGATTAACAATGGAACAAATAGGCACCCATTCTGTAAGTGTATAAAAGCAGTAATGAGTCAAACCACAGGGTGTTCTGCTGTCTGCTGCATGAGGCTTAATGACCCATGCAGCTCAGCCTTTTCCCAAAACACTTTCTTTCCAAGAAGACACATTAATTACCATCTTCAAACTACTTAAACAGGTTGCTTGAATTACACTGTAAATATTACAGAGCTATTATAGGCCTTTAAATAGAAATCAAGTAAAAGCATCAGGCATCCCCCTTAAAAATTTGAAACCATTTACACTTATCTAATAGATGTTGACATTTTTTAGAGTGCATGCACATGTCAATTTAGTACAGTTAGCAATTATCTATTATAAGAAAGTAATTCATGTGAATGTTGGACATGGATTTTCAAATTTAAAAAAAAAAAATCTTAAAAAGAACAAAGAACCCTTGAACATTGCACAAAGAAGTTTTGCTACAGATCCACACTGAGGAAAACCAAGTGCTGACTGAAGTGCTTTGCTCATTGACCTTTCTCTAACAGGACTGACCTCATGTCTGCCTCCAGACCATGAGCCGTAGTGCTCCATCTCCTCCACCAGTTCATCACAGGCCTTCTCTGTTAGCACTGGGAACCAGAATACATCTGGACAAGGCTGCAACACAACCCAACACAAAGAGACCACAGAGGATTCAAACATCTACACCTGGAGCTACACCAAATGTAATGTCACATTCAACAAAGGACCTTCTAATGTTCGAAACCTTGGCAAAAACATACCTTTAGTTGTATTTGGAACTGAAAGTGTTCAGATTTACATTTGTAAATGGAATGAAATGAACCACTTTATAAAATATATTTATTTTTTTAGTTAGTAAAAGGCTAATCTGGTCATTTTAGTTTGCTCACCTCTTCCATGTAGTTGTTTGTAAAAATCTGAGTGTAATTCTGGTGAACGTACTTCTCCTTCCAGTCCTGCAGTGAATAGAGAAAGTGTTTGGGATTAGTGGCCATATTTTGTGGACTGTTTGCTGACCTGCATACCTCACATAGTTAATCCCCTCTCCCACATCAAAGGTCTGAGCGAGCCAACTGCAGGCCAAAATCCCCTATACTTATCCACAAATAATCTTATCACTCCTAAGTCATTATTTCAGAATCGTCACCATCTATAATCCCTCAATTAAGGCTAACAACATTTACAGGTGACTGCTGGTCATTCCTGCCATACAGAAATAATTGTGTCTTTACTTCACAATGGAGTAGAATAATGAGCAGTGCATAATGACTTACCACTGGATTTTCGAATATCTGCCACAAGTCATTGTTATAATGAGAAATGTTATAATTGGCTGTGGAGATTAGCCTCCCGAAGTCATGACGGTTTGTTATGTACATGAAGACTCCCTGCAGAGAATTGGGAAACAGTTGAAGTCAGATTTTGGGGAAAGTTGTTAGACATACAGTAACATAACATTTCTCTGTAATCGACCTATATACATAATCTGAACATATGCAGAGCTATAATGTACAACAAGCCTAAATTGTGTAACTTGTAGATGTATCATTGTTAGATTTAAACTTGCTAACATGGGTACTGCAGAAGAATACTCAACACAATCAAATGTTTGATTGGATTACACAAGTGCCATATAAATAATCCAGGATTATTTATGTGTGGTGGTAGTGGAGGGCAGCTGCGGGGGCTTTTTGGCTGGGGATAGTGAGATGATAGGATGGGAAAGAAAATAGTTTGGGTCATAGCAAATCAAAGCTACTTCTATATATGAGTCAAGCGTGAGGAGTGCTGTATAGGGGAACATTTGGACTTGCTATCAGACTAGGCTTTCTATAAGGTCAAAAATGATGAATGGGGTAAGATTTTGCAACGTGTAATAGAGTATAAATAATGTTGAAAGAGTTGGCTGGATGTTTTACAGCTGGAGCCTAGTCTGAGATCAGTCTTTGTGTAGGACGAGCAGTTGTTTCGTGAGGGCTGGCTGTTTGAGCTAAAGCATCAGGTCAGGGGACTTGCAAATGGATGGATTTAAAATCTCCTCCTAGAAGAAAAACAACAGGTGTTTTCTCTTCATACATTTTTGGACACTAACCAGGCATTTCCAGATGTTCTTTTCAGCAACACGTTTTTTTACACAAAGCCTTTTCAAGATAACATTCTAATTATCCTTTTGCATATAAATACCAAAACTACTATGTGCTAAAATACTGTTTCCAAAGCAGAATAATCAAAACAAATGGAAACCTTGGGGGGCCTGAGCATATGGAATGATTCCGGAGAAGGGGAGTCTTTTTCTCTGTGACTGGTCTAAAATAAAGGAGAAGCATTATGTCAATATGATAACAACAAGGATCAAAGACAAAAGTGACAGTTGAGGAACATATGTCACATACACAGCAATGGAGGAAATTATACTGAATATGACTGCATGGTAAAGGAGCAAGGATCCCTCTGAAGCTGATGTTTCTGTGTGTTAATATTACAACAAGACCCAGTGCGAAAGACAATCCAAAAGTGAAGCAATTGGAATAGGATTGCTATAGCAGTTAGCTTGCGTGAAAGATAGTGTTAATAAAAGTAGAACAAATAAACTATACAAATGAAACTAAAACTTAAAAGCCAGGCATTGCGATTGTGTGTGCGGTTTCTGGTCACATGACAAATAGGACAGGAAGATGATGATAGAATTTTAAGTCATGTTGAAGCTCTTAAGCATCACAGAGGCCTCCATAAACAAGGTAAGACATGCCTTGGTGACAGACAGAAGACATTTCCAACCACATTCATAATACTTGCCAGTGTTGTTTGCTGCAGTGTTGACTTTATCAAAGTTAATATGTATTCTAAGCCTTTCTAATATTTTTCTGTTGCTGTAGCTTCTGGCGTCTTTAGTACATTATTAAAAACAGTATAATACGGCTTTCACCCATCTAATTTCCGGGATGTTTTAGCATTCTTACCAGCTCTCTGGCATTTCTGCAGAAAGCCATGTCCGGGTCTAGTTTCTCTAAAACAAAGCGGTTCCTCTCCTTCAGTTCATTCCTCAACGTAGTGCCCTTGACGAGGTAGACATGGGCCATAAAAGGAATGTTCCACACACCCCTAGAAACAACAAGTGCGGAGAAACTCATTTAGAAATGTGCATTCTTGAGATGAGTGTGGAAGTTGCTGTTTCTTGTTTAGATTTAAACTTGGTAACAACCCTTTTCTGCTGTAAAGTATTAAAAGTATTTCTCATGAACATTTTAGTGAGTGTGTGTGTGTGTGTGTGCGCGAGACAGTTTTTCTGTTAATTGAATCATTTGCAAATTATTAACCTATTATCTTGTCTTACAACCTGCCTGAAACATTTGCACAGCAATAAATCGAAGGCACAATGGTGATAACAATAATGAATGAGGTCAAATGTGTGCTAACAGTTATTTTAATGCTATGCTTATTGATAAAATGAACTCATGTCTCCAACCTGACAAGTTATGGGAGACATTTTATGTTACTTCAACATTTCCCTGCAGCCCTGCTTACCAATTTCACTATCTCATTGTAAATGTAATTCTAACCTTAGTCCTAATGTTGTTTTCTTTTCAGTTTCAGATGAGCAGTTTGGAACTCCCCTATAGTCTCTGGTCAACTCCTGCTGCGGCCAAAGGTATGTGCTATTCTCATATACCTTTTTTCTCAACTTTAAGTAGACCCTTGACTTTCCACAGATTCATGGAAGATTAAACATTGGTTTCTGTGGCAAGTCAATGTATATTCTTTAATATCTAGGGCACATTTCACATTATTTTTAAATACAGAAAATGTTTAAGTAAAGCCCAAGATTTATTCAATGCTTTGATGCTCTTTTGAAAATATGTCAGATGGTCTATAAATGTATGCTCTTTCATGGGGTGTATGTGGGCCATTCATGATTACAACCCCAATGTTAGATCTGGGCAATATGACCTAAATTTACTATGGCTGTATTTTTTACATTTTAACGGCATATAATTTATTTACTTCTTTTTAATGTGACCAATTGTAATGACATGTACAAAAAACATGCACAATAGGTTCCCCATTGGGGCCAGGACTCCCCTGAAAAAGAGATTCTGAATCTCAGTGGGACTTTCCTGGTTAAATAAAGGTCAAATAAAATGACAACCCTAAAACAATATATACAGTTATAGTCAAATTTTCAAACAGGTCATTATTGTTGTCAGACCAAAACAAAATAACATGACATACTACAAAATGGTTGTTGTATTTTAATCTAAAACCTACAAATCCTTTCACCAGTATCACAGTGAATAGAAAATTCAATTCAAACAAGAAAAATGTATAGTATATTCCCCAGCTCTAACCCACTGTGATTTAATGCCTACATGCAGATAAATGAACCCTTACAAACGCACAACCATCCATATTCATTGCATTGAGGTAAGTGTGGTATTGTCGCCGTGGTAACTTACACACGTTTTCTTTGCACGATGTCGACATAATCTTCAGAGCGGGCGTAATAACCGTCCAGACTCAAGGCTCCCCAGAAGTTGGACCACAGCTTGCCGTGACGAGTGACAAGGGGGCCAATTATTTTTCTGTGCAGGAGAAGGCAGAACGGTGGAGAGATGGTAATTCTGTCAGAGCTGATTAAACTCACAGCGATATCTCACAGACAGCTAACCACCTAATGTACTGGGATCCTGACACAGAACACAATGTTGTGTGTTTGTAGGATCAACCTACCATAACCATACATCATTCTAGACCAGGGCTGGACTATGTGATTAACTTATCTTGATTTTTGGCTATGAACACAATTACTCCACTAGCCACTTGTTTGGAATTTAAACATTTTAACTAGTTCGGGCAATACTTTTTACTTCTGCGCTCAAAAAGTCAAAGTAAGTAATTTGCATTTTCATACTTTAAAACAGACCATTAATTATTAACAGGCACTTGTTAAAAAAAACTATTAGACCTATAGAAATCTTACTCTACAAGCAAAGCTACTGTAAAAACACTATGTTAAAACAACACATTATGTTCTGGATCAAAGTCAAAGATACATCTTGCACTAGAAAGCTTTGCATGCAGTTTAAACCATAATTTTCATGTGGCCATACAAACTATAATGTAAAGCGTATCCCATATGCTTCATATAAAATTAACCTGCCAGAATCCCATATGATAAATGACATAGTGGTTTTATCATGATGCAAATGTGTCTAAATGTAGACATTACACTCCTGCTGTCTCTATTCCAACTGAAAATTCCCATGGGCTCTTTAAATATCCCAGAAAGCTTTGCATGCCTTGAACAGGTCACACAATACTATACCACAGCCACATTGACATCTAGTTATATGGCTTCCCCCAGTCATGCGCTGCAGAATGAAATAAAAGGCTTTGCGTGTTTGTTTTTTGTGCA
The DNA here is from genome assembly GCA_036025885.1 of Hypseleotris bucephala. Taxonomy (NCBI): domain Eukaryota; kingdom Metazoa; phylum Chordata; class Actinopteri; order Gobiiformes; family Eleotridae; genus Hypseleotris; species Hypseleotris bucephala. The sequence goes on from JAVQKG010098851.1 coordinate 13,201, forward strand.
ACACTAACTGGCATTTCAGGCTAATGGGAGCAGTAGATCATTCAGTGTTTTCCATGTGGCCGGGTAAAAAACAGGAAAACCATAGCGGCATATTTTTAAACTTTTATTCTTCCCCCTGTAATGTTCCTGTGGTTTCGCCACTTGGGAAATAAACTCGTCAGTTCAACAACAATTGGTGCAGAGGCTTTGCTACTGTGCCAAGACATAGGTGTAATCTCGAGGGGGGAAAAAGAGAAATGAAATAAATGTTCTTTTCTTATTGCTCACAATAAAAAAAAGAAAACAAAAAAAAAACAAAAAAAAAAAAACATTGTACTT
>JAVQKG010098926.1:0-12490 GCA_036025885.1 Hypseleotris bucephala
AGTTAGAAGTAGATCTGGCAAAAACTGTTTGAGTTATAGCATTTAAAAGTTTAAGCTTAATTAATTAATAACTTAATTAATATTTATCACAGATGTACCCAATTTTAATCACCTCTTCCTTAAACCAGTCCTGACCTTCCCTGAAAGCTTCATCCAAATCTGTGCAGTAGTTTTTGCGTTATCTTGATCACAGACACGCACGCATGCACGCACGCACACACTCACACACACACACGCCAACGGAGGCGATCACGTAACCTCCTGGCGTCAGTAATGACATAATAATAACAGGGAATTAGCAAAGAACATGATAGGTATTACGGTAGTGGTTCGACTGATATAAATAGTGGTACTATTTCTAGTGGTATTCAGGAGTTGAACTACTTTGAACTTGGTTTAGGTCCTGCAGACCTGTATTAAAATCATTTTAGTACAATAAATGGAACAGAGAAATATTTTCTAATTTGATTCATGGTGTGAAAAGTTTGAGGACCACTGCCATTTAGTGCAATAATTCAAATCAACTAATAGTTTCAAAGGTTTCAACACAGACCTGGTGAATAAGGTAAATTTGTTTGGCCTCCTCCAGATCCTCAGCATCCATAAGTCTATTGGTCAGATCGTCAGCTTCCTTTTGCAATTTGAAAATTTCTTCAAGAGCTCTGTGCAACTCCTCTTTTAGCTCTTGTGACTCGAGCATGACAGAGCCAACCTCATCCCACTGTGGACATGAAAATATTATAAGCTCAGGCAGAAAAGAGTCAGACATTTCACAGTGTATTTGAGTTGACTACCCGACAAAGAGATGAAAACAGAGCTCGCAGATCTGTGGAGAGTTTGTCCAGGGCAGCCCTCTGTCTCTGGATCTCCAACTCGGAGCTGACTTCAGAAAGACCCGAAAGACGACTTTTGAGCCAAAGGAGGTCTTCTTCTCGAGCATCTATCGCTTCCTGTAACTCCTGTCATCAATGAAATAATCAAAACTGTAAACTGTGCAATAACCAATTTATGGGCACATTGATGTCAAAAAGTTACATTAATAAATTAGCAATCACAAGGCATTTATCTGCCATTTTTGGTCAAGGTTACCAAACATGAATCATAAAAAAACTAAAATTGCTCACATGAACAGCAGATTCAATTTGCTCATGGTCACTTGAGTTTCTTGCCGATTCTTTCAATAACCTCACATGCCTCCTTTGAGACGACAGCCAATCAGAAAGCTCACAAAACCTACGGGGGAAAAATAACGTCCCTGTTAAAAGATTAGAAATGATTAATGTACTTTTCTAACTTGTTCAAACTTCACCTCTCATTCCAGTCTTTCCATTTATCGGGGTGCTGCTCTAATTTGAGGTAAGTGCTTTTGATTAGCTCTGTGACCTCCTCCACAGCGCTCCTGGTGGAGTCCAAAACGCGATAAGATGCATCATTGTCGGGCAGCTTCTGACAGAGATCCTCCATGTTTCTAATCCTCTTCTCGCACAGAGTCAGAGGCCTTCGCTCCCTGAAGAAATTCTAGAGATAAAGAAAAGAGGGGAAAAGATAAACCTGGATCATGATGAGGACTTTAATTGATCTAATCTAGGTTTTATTCCTGGTTTAATCTGTTCTGGGATTAAACAAAAGTCCTCCAGCTTACCCTGTGCTCTTTGATCACTCGTTCACTGGTGCAGGTCCCAGAGAGAGCTTGCATCTCTCTGTCCAGCTCTGTCTGACAGTCCTGGAGTATCACAGCCACACGATTTCTCTCCACTTCAATTTTCAAACGGGCCAGGTGGGTGGGTACCTCACTTTGAATATCCTGTGCATTAGAGATATGTAAGCATCTATTCATAAATAATATTAATATATTCTTTTTATAGTGTAATTAGTAAATCCACATTCACACTCAAATGAAAAATAATAATAGTGGCCTATATTTTATAGTGCAATTCATGATACCCAAACCACTTACAATAAAGTATACTCTTCATTCACTCCACGTTCATACACCGGTGGTGGTAAATTCCTTCTGTAATTCTTTCTTTCTTTCTTAATTGTATGCCCTGGTGCACACTGACAGAGACGTGGCAACACCAATCACACAACCCAATTCATACGGGTTAATTGTCTTGCCAAAGCACAAAACAACTGCAAATGCACAGTTATGAGTGGGATTTGAATCGACAAAACCTTCTGTCAACCACTGAGCAATGCTGCCCACAAAAATTATACACAAGGTTCCACTAATCTTTAATTGAACCACTAACTTTTAGGTTAGGTTAACCTCCTGGACCACTTCTTTCCATTTGATAAATTATGTGACAAAATATCACAAAAAGAGACCACAAGTAAACATTTAAAGCTAGATTAACCGAATGAGAACAACCCAATTACACATGACTGCGGGGGACAGGTCTGCTTATAAAGGTCTTGCTGGGTTAAGTTAATGAAGTATCGGCTATGCTTCACCAGAGGTCGACACTAATTAGTGAGACTGTAAAACCATGTGACCTCTGACCTTCCAGTGTTTGTGGAGCTTGCGAACAGTTTCCTGAAGCCGCTGCTGCTCCTCCTCCGGCAGGATGTCAGTCAGCTCGTCACACGCTTTCAGAAAGACACTTAGTACACGCTGCTCCAACTGACTGAAGATGTCCTAGGATTTGAGAAAAGTCTTAATTATACTGCAGACCATACAGGTGAAAATACAAATACCACATATTACTTAGTCGCTGATGTACTGTTACTCTCATACACAATATCCGATAAAAAAATAAACTTTCTCTTTTCCTTTCTAGGGCTTACACAGCATAAACATGTTTTGGACAATTTGTTTTGCATTGCTTTTATGCTGAATGCACTTTCTGTTGTAAATATCTCTGTTTAGCTGGGCTTGCGGACAACATAAACGGGATTAGTTGAGTTAAACATTACCATTTCTGAATTGTGTGTTCTCCAAATGTGATTCTTTCTCGTATTCCTCAGAGAACCAGGTTTGCTTCAATGGTCTACGGTCAGTATGACAGTACCACCATAAACACACTTTTGGTCAGATGTGTGTTGCATGATTTATATATACTAGCATTATCAAAAACAGAAAGGGAACATATCAAGGTCTTTGGACGTTATACTCTAGTTGATGTGTGTTGTATTTCCCTATGTGTAAAAAACAGAATATGGATTTAGTGTACAGAAAATAGAATATTTGTATTTACTGAACACATATAGTTTTAAAATATATATCACAGAGTATCTTCACATAAATTCACTGATGCACCCTGCCCCATTTAGTTGTAAACAGTAGAGCGCCTTTCAACGATGAATGATGAAACATGTGCTGTTATTGAGGTACTATCTGAGGACTAGACTGACAGCTCTTCTTGAATCCGCACAAATATCAAAGTCAGACGTACAGTGTGTTTCTTCAGCAGCTCCTCAGCGTCTCCTGTTTCCCTTAAACAACTCTGGGCTTTCTTCAGCACTCGCTCCAGCTCCTGACGCGACTCCTCAAACCTCCTTCTCAGGCTGTTGTTGGCCTCCTCTTGTCTTCTCCAGTCTCCAATCTCCTTGAGCAAGGTCTAAGGACAGCAGAGAGAGATGGATGTGGCCGTCATTGGTTGCACGCAATATTGTCCAACTAAATGATGTGCATTCAACTAACATGGTCTACGTCACGTTTGGAGATGTTGTATTTTTCCATTAGCTTCCTGCAAAAAGTACTTAATGTGAAATAGTCAATGCGAATTAAGTATAAATTTATAGTTAGACTGTTCCAAAGTAAACTGAGATAATGAAAGATTTTTTGTGTTAATGTCACACTTTTTTCAGGGTATGAATAATGAAGCCCTTGACAAGGGCATAATCTACAGTGGCTGCCTCCTGGATGTTTTGATGCATGTGTAATTTCGTTCATAAAATCAGTGTAATGCAACGGTCTTTGTGGTCATATGTGGTCTATGTACATTCAAGTACTAACCTGTGCTGATGCTTGGATCTCAGCAACTCTTTTCTGAAGCATGGACAGGTTGAAGTTCTTCAGGACCTTACTATTGGAGAGCGCCCTCTGCAGGGTGTGGTGGTTCCTCTCAATCCCTGACAGGCAACGCTTACAATTTTGCTGCTGGTTCAACAGATCCTGAAAAAGTTGTCAGAGCATAATGGACTGTATTATGAATGCCAATAATGCCACCATCAGTCTCTCTTAAATATTGTTAGTTACTGTAATATTCATGAATAATAAGTATCTGACCTGCCACTTCTGCTTGTGTAGTGCCTGGCTTTGCGCCTCAGTCTCTCTCTCCGCTGAAGTGATGCAGCTGGCTCGCTCAAGGGCCTGATAAAATGCACTGATGTGTTTCTCCATCTCTTCCAACAGCGGCAGAAGAACTTGACACTCTCTCACCAGGGAGGGGCAGCGCTCTCTCACCTGCAGACAAATTAAATAGACCATTGAATCCCGTCTATCCGTGTAATTACTTTGTTAAACTAAGGTTATTGCTTAAGTTGCTGACCTGTTATGGCTTATATGCCTGGTGGACTCTCACCTTACTTAGCTGATTTTTGGCTGTTGCCATCGTTGCCATGACCCTCGCGGCCTCATCCTGCGGTGCGTCCTTAGTCAGGAGCTGAGCACTGCGTGCGGCCATTTTGTATTGTGTTTCCATGGCGACTACTTTTTGCTTTGTGTTCTAAGATTAGAAAATAGAGACAAGAGGGCATCTGAAGACTACGAAACTATTATCAAGTCAAGAAAATACTGATGCATAGAGACATACAAACATACATAGTTCCATTGTCTAGTGGCCTGTGTTTTGTAAACTAGGTCAATGTGGCTCAGTATAAGAATATAGATGTATCTCAATAAAAAAAAACAAAAAAAAAACAATCATTATAACAGATCCCCATATGTAACTATATAAACTAACATTGCTGAGCCCGATGTGATTAGTACTTGTCCATCTATCCTACTATGAACGATGAAATGGATACAGCAAATTTCAAAAGATCAAGTTTTTTTTAGTTAACAGTTGAATTGTATTTGCTTCATTTTGATCTTTTTTCACTCCTTAAAAAGATGACCAAAATGGCAATTGTTTTACACCTAATACTGAATGGTGATTTTGTACCTCCACGTCCTGCAAGAATGCTCTCACACTGAGGAAAGACACATGAACTGGTGCATTGAGTTTAGCTTCAGCTGTGTCCAGTAGTTCTTTGAGAGCCGAAACTGACTTTATGTGATCCTTTCTCCACTTCTCCAACTCATCTGCACGGGCATACTGAAAACAGGAGAAAAATTAACGTTATCTACTTAATTGGAAAACATAAAAAGTGTTTTTGTGGAATATTTTTGAACTGTAAGCATTTTTTACTTGTTTAACTTTGAGAAACAGGTCCCTCCAGCGCCCATTCAAAATCAAGAGCTGCTGCTTAAGATCGAGAGATACGGTTTCATCGCATGTTTCAATCAGAAAATTCCCCGCATCGTTCATGGCGGCATGCTGATCCATCCAAAAACTGAGATTCCTGAAAAACTCCTACAATAGAAGACACACTTATTATAACAAAAAAATACAAACTGACAGGAGACAAAGAAAAATGAACATTTTACACAAAAGGGCAACACAATGAAACAGTTTGAAAAGAATGGGACAAAAAGAGCTAATCAAAAGTGAAATAAAAGAGCGGGAACAAGGAAAGGACAATACAAAATGGGGGTAATTAGCTGTCTAATCCTTGGTGGGGGGACGTGGATGGGAGGAGGTAACCATGGCGATAGAGGAATATCCTTGGTGACTGGTTGTAAGACAAGAGATCATTTGATACTTGAGTGGAGACTGCTAATAGGATCCCACTTAGATGAGTAAAACGTAATTGTGCAGATATCAGCTCTGTCATTATTGCTCTATTTTAATGATTAAAATAAGGGCAACTTTGTGCATCTTGTTTGTGTCTTTTTTGAATTTTTGTGATTTGATTGATTTTTTATGTTTTTCATTTTGATTTACCATTAACCATGAAGGTCTAACATAAATACAATTATCAGTTAGATCTTGTGTCTAATAAAGTGGTATCTCAGCTGCAGATCTGATGTAACAAATCTGTGCTAATTATCTGTGCTAATGTTGCCTTTTATCTCTTTTTGACCTCTGTAGAAACATGGAATGGTATGGTAAATATCACAACTGGCTTATACTATGGCGGCAGAGACATTTATTAAAATATGAGTCAATCCCATACCCGTTTAGTGTTTTCAGGTTGGCTCAGGGCGGCCTCAGCGTCCTCCAGCCAGGCTTGTAGAGAGGCCACAGTGGAGTTGTACCTCTCCCAGTTGGACAGTACTTCTTCCAGCATACTCCTCACACTGCGCACCTCCATGGACAGACTCCTCCACTGGGTCACCACCTCCCGGATAAACCGCCGCACCCCAAGCTCTCCTTCTTCAGCTAAATAATATATATATATATCACTCTTAAAAACATTTACTACTGCATCTTCCTTGTTATCATCTTCATCCATGTAGTGTTGAATATTTGTCGCGAGAGTGCAACCCTCTCCATTTATGCTGGCAAAGGAGTTCACTGGCTTTGTGACTTTTTGTGGCTGAATTAAAACATTTACAATAGCATTACAATTAATTTGGATTGTTATAAGTTAGATCACTACTACCCAAATAATGTTGTAAGACAGATGAGAGAGAGAGATGGAGCAAAAATACACATGGGCAGCACATAAAGGCTGACAAAGCCACATGCCTCGATAGACAAATATGTGACCTGAAAAACTTGAAAAAGATGTATTGTTGTTGCATGTTCCACTTTAGTGCTACAAACCTACTTTTAGTACAGAGTGACTGTATTTTGTACAGTATACAGTAATGTGATATTAGTAAAAGGTCTGCAAATATGTTAACTTGTTGCCATTTCAGATTTACTTCACTGCAATTTACTAGTTAACTGAAGATTAATCTTGACTAAACCAGAACTAAACCAGGAATCGATGAAAGACACAGCATATTTTCTCTAGAATCCCTAAGTACAATACAATCTGCAGTTAACAACATTTCCTTTGTCCGTCCTAGTTACTACATATAAAAGAAATCCAATGCATTTTCATCCAGCCAATCAGAGCTCAGTGAACTAATTACCAGCAGGGGCCACTAAGATATGATCACAAAGGGGGGTATTTTTTATTTGTGGGGCTGGTCATTCGATTCTCATCAGTTGTCCTGATTTCTCGCCCCATACCTCTCAATAGCCCTCTGCATACCCTAAAGCAGGGCAACCTCTTAAAAAAACTTAATGAAACCAACAAGTTCTGTTTGCTCCCAGAGACCTGCAGCAGAAGTGGAGCAGCCCCTAACTAGCAAATGGGGTCGTATTCCCCACTGAGAGTGTGGGGAGAGTGGAGGAAGCTCATTTAGCTGTAGCCCGCAGACTCTCCCCTCCACCAGGCTGTGAAAGCAAGACAGCGCCAGACTGAGCAGCTGCAGGGAGGAGTCAAATATAGTGATTGAGTTGTTGACAGGAGAGGAGTATGTCACCAGACCAGACTATTAATTATTTGCTTTGTTAAGGGCAAGGTATGGTATTCTTTTTTTCAGATTAGTTTGTTCCCTGCATTTCAATGTCACTAGGGCAATCTGTCAGTACCCAGAGAAATCACACATACAGGGTGAATTTCCAAAAAGAAAGTCCAAAAGTCCAAACTTTTCCTGTACAAATCACTTTGCGCTGACAGGGCAATAGAACCCAGAACTGTGTGATTTGCAACATAGCAACATTGCAGCAGCAGTTAGCACAATTCTCACTCAATCTCCTTTCCATAAAACCCAAGATGGATCTAGGACTATAGGTGCACTGGTGACACATTGCTTTTGTTGCTGTGTGCAAGAGGCAGCCTTGAGATTAACTTGAGATTGCAGCAGGAGAAAAAAAACTGGGTGAACAAAAAACTCAATATAATTTCTTACCAGAGCTATCAGCATTGACGTAGGCCTCACCAGCACGTTTTAGGGACTGGAACAATGCTTCATAGTTTTCAAAGAACCGCTGCTTCTCAACAAACAACTAATAAAGATAATTGGATTCAGGTTATATGAATTACAATATGCATGTAAATAATTTCAACATAAGTCTACTTACAATGTAATTATGAAGCATAAATTCTACAGACTCTTGGCGCCCATATTTGATTATCCAAGATTTGAGTCTGGATTCAGCCAGACTGAGGAAGGCCTGCATGTGGTGCTGGTTTTCTAGAAACTCCATCTTCGCCAGGTGGACACTTGAAGACGTGCAGACAAAGTTCATCCTGTAAATAAAAAAACAAACTTTGCATTATTACAAACTACACATTCACTGTATGTATTCGCTGTATGGATCACGTAAATATTCAAACCTTTATTTGGTCTTGGAAGTATTAGTATGTTACATTTTTTACCTTTCTGCCATGTCTTGTAGCTGGTCTGGGGGCACTGGGACCCCATCCACGCTCCTGTCTTTGTGGATCCTCTGAAAGACCTGCCTGTGACTCTCCAGGCTCCTCAGTACGTCCTTTAGACACATGAACACACATTAATTCAAACAGCACACTCACATATCCTGATCAAACATGCGCTGTGTGTCTAACCGCGGACTGACCTTGTGCTGCTCCAGAGCTCGGTGGACAATGTTAGCTGTCTCATCGTGGGCCTGCTGCGTAATGATGTCCTGTCTCAAAGCTCCTTCAGCCTGATGCAACCAAGACCCCACCTGGTCCAGAGGGGCGGGCAGGGAACGGTCCAACTTCAGGTGCCAGTCCAGGAGCTAAGATAATTTTAGACATACAGTATATTCACTTTACTATAATACCAGATAAATGATGACAAGACTAACAAAAGTAGCGTGTAAAACAGCTTTTATCACAAAGGCAAGTGGGATATATAGTATTAGGCCACAAATGAAAGTTCAAAGTTCATTACTGGTAACAATAATGCTGCAATCAATTCTATCCATAAACTCACAGTATATTGTGTATGGGGCTGTATGTGTGTTTTCTTACCCTATTGGAGACCTTTTCCCAGGCCTGTTTGACCAAAGCCTGATCCACTGTGAGCATCCCGTCTTTTTGAGTTGACTGCAGCGCACTCTCCACCTGCTTCCTCTTCATCTCCAGCTGAACACGCAGACTCTTGAATAACTGGGAAGGTAATTTGTCAATTCAGATAATAGAATAAAAAGTTGTGTTTCCTTCACATTTCCCTTGACTTGTCATAGAAGACTTATCATCACCAAATTTTAGATTTTCCAAAATGTATGGAGGATAGGTTCCAGCATTAGAAGACCACAATTACATGGCCAGACATTCAAATTGACAGCTCAACTTTTCCCATTACAGGCATACAAGAAAATAAATTATTAGATTATTAGCACTCTATCTAGATTCAGAATATATATATTTTTAAAGCAAAAGTCAGTATAGCCCACATCAGGCTGTTGAATATGGATCCTATCCCGGGGCGCTGGTGGTTGGTGGAATAAGCCAGATTGAGTGAAAGTACTAACTGCTGGTGTCTGATCCCCACAGTGTAATGCTACTGATTAAGCTAATAATAGGAACGTCTGTGCCCGGTTTTGCCCCAACTAAACCCTTTGCCACACACACAGAGACACACACAGATGACACACAGAGACACGTGCACTCACTTGGTATTGCAGAGCGAGATTGCCCTCCGTCTCCTGGGCTTGCGATGCGTCTCGATCCAGCTGGTCCAGCCATATTTTGAGCTCCCTTAGGCTCTTTCGCTGCTCTCTCTAGCAGAAGGAGGAGGCCAGGGATGCAAGGGACATGGACATGAAAATTGGGGAAGTGCAAAGAAGGGTATAAAAAAACTATGAACCGCAAAGAAGCAAGCAAGGAAACAAATTCACCAGTGATTGAATGATATACAAGCAAAGATTTTTGGAAGATGAAGCAGAGCGTGTAGTGGTTAACCAGTGTTTTCCTAATCCACTGTGTCTCTCGCTGTCAGACAAAAGCGTCAAAAACTCCACAGTTGCCAGAAACACTCAGCTTAAACAGGGGTGCTTTAAGACCCCCCAAGAATATTTCAATGGATTTTAAGTAACCATGACGATAAGACTCAAAAGCTTGTGTGCGATCATCTATTTAGCCTAAGTGCTCACTCCCCAGTCTATTCAGATTTCACAAACTTTCCTTTTGACAGCTTAACTTAAATGAAAAGTAGTCTATTATCCACAATTATCCCAACAGTGTGAGTTTGTAAGCATGTTAAATACAAGCAAAAAAGACATAACTGTTGAACAAAGCAGATGAGAGAAGGACCGCAAACAACAAGTAGGGGCTGGGTGATATACTGTCAATGTGAATTTCCCATGTATGAACTAAAGGATAAAAGCATTTAAACTTAAAGTAAATGTAACCACTTTGAATATTTGACAAAATATTTTACTTATTTTTACTATTATAGTCAACTTTGTATTAATTTTAGATTGTTTGTTTTGACCAAACTTTAATTTAATCAATGTGTTACTACAAAACACACTGAAAAAGAAAGAGGAAAATTATGTTTACGATCATAAATAGAGTGATATTTATAAATATTACCCAGCCAATAAAACACAATAACAATACACACAGGGGTTAGTGCAGATATGTTGCTTCTGACACAGTTCACCTCAGAGCAACATCCATTCAAAAGCTTTGCTCTATCAAATACGCCATGTCAATGTGCCCTGCCAATGCCAGAGGCCTTCATTGTCATGCTAATAGAACTAGCAGCCATAACGCTAGGTGGTAGCATTAATAAATGGTAATATCACATCTTATTAGACTGGACTTCCTGTTGTTATCAAACCCCAAGGCAGGAATATCTGATCAGGTAAGATAAAGAGGCAATATTAGCATAAAAGTCTCTATTTCAATCCAGTAAAAACAATGTTTAATCCCGCCAAAATTGTATACCAGGCAGCGCTACTGTCCTGTGATTCAATAGAAAAGACGTTAACCTGATTTGGTTGGAAAGCATGGACGAGTATGGATGCTAATGTCATTTGGACAGCACATAATGGAAAACCTAGCCCTTGGGACTTTACTGTAAGTCGCTATATCATGAACCTACCTCGAACATTTCCTGAATATGACGAGGGGCAAGGCCATGCTGTAAGGACAGAGGCCAGCACACAACAAGCAAAGGAAGTTACACAAGAGGGGAAGAGGACAAGGACATAGGAAATGTAAGGTGTGTGTCAAAGAAAAACATTTAATAAGGATGACTTGATCGGCACTTTGCATCTAGCAGCTTAATACAGAAGTTGCTAGTAAATAATTACTTTTTCTTCTATTTTTAGCATTCAATGTATGTACAAGCAATTCTTTCCTGTTTTGTGCATATTTTTTTTGTGGTCATTAAAATATTATTTGGTGTTGTCAACAATTGGTGAATATGGAAAGCATCAAATAGTAGAGTAACTACTATAAAGCAGTAGCAAAGCATAAGCAAAACATGTCACATTTGTCTCAAAAGTAGTTTTACTGCTTATGTTGTTTGTGCTCTAAATCAAAATTAACCCAGTACCCAGCCCCGGGATCAGAAGCCAGCTTAGCATTTGAGGTTGGCCCAAGCCTGGATAATTAGATATGCTTGGGACAGAAAGGGCATCTGGTGTAAAACTGTGCAAAAGTATCTTGCACACTAGTAGGCAGACAGAAAAAAAGCTTGAATGGTTTAAACTTTGAGTAAATACATGTTCTAATTCGGCCACGATACTGATTTTGGCATATAAAACATTTGGCATACATACAACAAACCAGAAAAAAACAATTAATCTAATGGTCGATGCCACTGTGACATCTGAGGTGAAGGACATGGTATGAAAGATGACAAAAGGGGGGTAGAATTGAACAGTGTATCCAGGATGGGACAGACGTGACAGCTGCTTACCTCATCGTCATGTTGTCCTTCGGGGTCGCTCTGTTTTCGGTCGGGGAGATGCTTGAGGAACTGGGCAACATATGTCATAATGGATTTCTCATCTGGCTTGTCCACGTCAACATCTGAAGAAATGAAACAAGTGGATTTATACAACATTATTTGAAATGACAGTTTAAGTTTCGAAGAGTTGAACTGTGCTGGATTTTTCGGGCCTAATGGACCTTAATTATGCCGATGTCAAGCTTGATTCGTCAGAGTTCATTGTGAAGGGCAGGCGTGAAAAAGCCACAGATGGTGCCACTGAAGCATATATCTTCAGCCAACTCGCAATGTGGAGTCATTTATCATATACGTTTGGGCCAGTAACCAGAGATATGGAGTAAGAATTTCAAATGTGGCTGGTGAGCAGTTTGTCACTAAACAAAATAATTCAAACTGTATAACGTAATGGCCTAACTGTGATACAACTATCAGAAAGTAAATGGGTCTATCAATGAATAATTAATATACTGTAGTTGCAATGTAATGCCATTTGAATCCTTATACAATGTTCTAGTTTTATTGCATAAAACA
>JAVQKG010098951.1:0-11153 GCA_036025885.1 Hypseleotris bucephala
CTATCTTAGTTTTTTATTATTATTATTATTTTGTATAGTGTGTAAATTGTGTATAGCATCTGTGTGCATTTTGTAGAGTAAATGTAATGTAGTATAAATGAAAAGTGCTAAAAAATGAACACGATATAAATTGTGAATGGCACCATCGTCTTGTTCAGCGCTACAGTGGTTTCAATCACTCTTGTTCTTTTATCAGCTCTCGATGCTAAGCTCATTATTAGCCCTGTTGAGAGATAGCCGCTGATTATGTTTAATGCTCGATTCTGCTCTGAAATCTAGTCATCTTCCTTTGATCTCTTAACAAAAGGACCTCATCTTAGCTTTTTGTGTTTTTTGGCATAAAAACTGCAGCACTGAATCAAACGTACAAGCTATTGTTGCACTTAGCACCTTTTATTTATCTGTCTTTCAGTTTCATGTTTAATGAGGGGTAGATACTAATGCAGAACTAGATATGTGACAGTTATAACTGCTTTGTTGGTATGCAGAATTCATAATGGCACAACTTTTTTTCGATATGTATGAACTTTGCCGTCATTTAGGTTAATTGATTGTTTATTTCATGTTGACTCTTAGCACTTACAGTTGTCCTCACAGTCTCAGCACAAATGAAGAGAAGGGTGAGATAAAGCGTGAAGCAGTGACACACAGGAAGTGCTGCAGGACAGAAAAAGAGAGCAAGCCTTAATGTGCGTCCGGCCTGATGTGTTCTTTGTGCACTGTCCGCTGCTATAGTGCACCCTGTATGAGCGCTGTCATGCATACAGTAATAGGCCTCAGCCCCTCTGCCTGTGAGGTTACGCCAGTGTGCCGCTTCTACTCACTATTCTTCCATGCGGAGAGGGTCGGAGGGGGGTGAGTGAGGCGGCAGCTTGAATAGAGCGCGGTAATGGGCTGGAGAGGAGAGAGAAGAGACAGATGAGACCGAGGGAAATGCAGAAAAAAAAAAGATGGGGGATGCTGTTTCTGCTGCTGCTGCTGTGTGTCTGTGTTGTTAAAGCCAGCCAAGCAGCTAGCACATCTCCACGGCTTCTAGTCTTGTGCTGCAGTGGAAAGCTCTGCCCATTGGGTTTTGACTCACACACACACACTGGACACAATACTGGACTGTGTTATCATGCTAGGTTGGTCGTCAGACGAGTGCCAGCATTTTTACGACTTGTGCTACACATGCAGGACAGTATGTCGGCTGTTGTTCTGTTATCTCTGGTCCACACTTAGGGCTGCTTCTTCAAATACTGAAGCACCTTGATTTATTGTAGCAAATGGGTATGTCACTTTTATGTTGCAATGTTTGGTCAGTGACTCATAGTCACAAATTCACAGTACAGTCTGTGTCCTTTGAACACAAAATAACATCTGTATAGAGAGGTTAACTTTTGTCTCTAGTTGGAATTTGTGGATTATATCCCATGCCACATTTTTACTGCTATCCCTTATATTGACAGCCTTTTTTCATATTCAGTGGGCATCCCACCATACATTACATATAGTTCTCACACTTGGACCAAGAATTTGAAAGTATAGTAATGGTACAGTAAATTCTCTATTCATTGAGCTACTAATAAAGTTTTTTTTTATTATTATTTTTATTATTATTTAAAGAATTTTGGGGAAAACAATCTGACTTACATTGCCTCCTAGTTTTACACTAGTAAATATTAAATTCTTCCTTTACCTATTTTTTTTTCCGAAATGTAATGGTGACCAGTGGATGAACTACAAATATACAAACTCTATATGTCACATCACAATATCACAAAGTAATATAAGCTTCCTTTTCTATATTTCGTTTTGCTGCGATAGCGTGCAAGATAAGTAACAATCCCCATATCTGACTGAAAGATTTGCATTAAACAGGACACACTTAGCTTTAGTTCTGAAGAAGTACTTTGAAAATGGAGTACATAATGTTAGTAAGATGAAACAACAAGCACATAGACAGAGAGCACACACCTCTGCTTTACTGAAAGATGATTCACAGACCTACACAGGCATTTCTAGGCTGAGCTCATCAAGAATGCTTGTGTGTCATTATTTATAGTTCAATGAAGAATCGTGCCTGACTCAAGCCCTATACTCTGTGTGCGCTGTGAAAATAAGATAATCTAATCCAAGAGCATTGCATTGGCCTCTGTAATATACGACCATTGTGCAATTCTGCTTCTTTAAAGTTGCAGGACCTGCTTTTGTTCAGGAAAAAAAGCTTTAAAACATCAGTTAAATAAAATCACAAGGTTATATAAGCTAAAACAAATTACCAATTTCCAAGTAAACTAATGTAGAATGTAGAATTTTGCAGAATATAATACAAGGTCTCCCCCTCAACTAGAGTTAAAAGCAAGGGACAGAGTTTGAAAGTTTTAACAATGTACTCCTCTTTTGACTCCTCTCCATCTCTACCCTCTATGGTCTCACACAAACCTTCCTTTGAAGTAAAATATAAAAATAGCTGTGAACAAGCTGTAAATTTTTGAATAAAACTTTAACTCCTTTACTATTTAGTTCTTGATAAATAAACAATGTTTCAACCAATCTGAAAGCTCCTGTGCTGTGGAAGCATGTAATTGAATTGAAAACAAGTTCAAGCGCTCTATAACAAAAACCTTTATAATGCAGCTCACAGATGGTCTAAAAGGGTCTGAAATGGCTTCTGATTTGCTGTACTACATATTAACTTAGTGTAAATATCAGGTACTGCAGCTTTAAAATGCAAACGTTTATGCAAGATATGGGTTTTTTTCTTTTTCTCTGGGAGCCCTACCATTCAGTTTTCTATAAGCCCCTTTTGCCAGTCTCTAGGATACCAAACAGTTACCGTAGCAACCAGGCTAGCCACTCTTCACAGCACACAGCCTCGAGGTCACATGATGAGTTATCTGTGCACTGATTGGACGCAGCGCTCTGGCCACATCTTTTTACATGGTTTAGCTTCAAAAGGGGGCCCCCTCAAATCCCCTATCCTCTCATTTTCATACATTTATTTACTTCTTTTTCCCTTCCTCTTTCTGTATTTTGCATCCCTCCCCCCTCCTGTTACTCAATACACAAGTGCAGTATTGAATTGCAGCCGTAAACTGTCACTCTTCCCATTTGATGCCTTTTGATTTATTAAACCAATGCAACCTACTGTGAAACGTGCCTTCAGTGGGTTATATAGTTGTACATGCTTCATTATATTGAAGCAACTATAGAGTGTGGTTGGTATAAAATAAATGAAACATCTGCTTTGTCATCCAGTCACTCTAGGGGAGGATTTTACTGTGGATATTAGCAACATGGTGGATGTTACTCCTCCTACCTACGTTACATAAATGTCATTGTAGACAAGGTAAGGTCACCCAAAAAACTACAACACACCAGATCCAGAGATATCTGATGAGATTAGGTTTCAGAAACTGAGTTATGACACTAGTACATTCTTTTTTTGCTCACATTGTTATAGAAATCCAGCACCTTTTATTAATCCCGCCAAAAATACATTTCAGAATTATGACACTAAAATAATATAAATAATTTTGAGATAAAGACAGAATTAAAAAAACTGATACCATTTTTTTAATGTTTGAATATTTTGAATATAGAACTTAATCTCCATCTTCTTTCAAGAACGGCTTCTTCCCATTGCTCCAATGGTTCCTAAATGCTCCGGGCCAACTGGGAGATAAGTCTTTCCAGTGCGTCATACATTTTTCCCCCAAGTTGATATTGGTTCACAGAAGGGAGTGCTTCAAAACATCTTTATCAGCTGCGGTCAATATATCAAGGTTCCACGTCAAATTCAGGCACATTCTGCTGACATGTTGTTGATAGTTTTATTCATTGGTTTAGTGGCAATTGACTGTTTTAATGCAACTTGCTGAAAATGTCAACTCTGCATTATATCCCTATAATCTCCACATCCGCTATCTAACTTCTGCTTTCTAGGACAGCTGAAATGCTCACTGCCCATGTTGGTTGTTTAATCACTGAGCTCTGGCTACTCAGTAATGATTGGTATGTAAATGTTGCACTGCTCAGTCTGATGCCATTTGTTGTGCCTGGTTTCAGATGTCCAAAATACTAGCTCTATTCACGGGGTACAGTATTAGAGAAGGGAGGTATGACCTGAAATCCCCCTTTGGAGATCTCCTCTTCATTTTACAGTTAAGCATTACTCTAAAACCTTTAACAAAACAGTTTACATTACAATAGCATAATATCAGCTTATAATTTGAATTCTACATTATATCATAAATTTTTGCATCATAAAATATGTATAGTGCAGTATTAAAGCTGTTGTTTGGAAGTCTCTAAAATAAGACATTGTTAAAGCTTTTAAAAAGACTGGTCAAGTCTACTTTACATTGGTCCTTCCCTTTGCCTCCGCAGCAACCTCAAATCAGAGTTTGTGAGCTGCTACACCACTTAAAACAAAATTACTTTCCTGTTTTTTATTTCATGAAATATCCAGACTACATCATTAATAGAAATATATAGTCTTTTTTTTTTCTAGTTTAACTATTAATGTACTTGGCGTAGCTAATTCTGAAATACTTCAAAACACACACCAGCCAACACCCAAGGATAGCGGCCCTTCTGATCCTAAATGTTGCAGCTCTCCTCCAGATTTATATAACCCCCTCTGATGATCTGGCTCGGGGTGAGAGGGAAATTTGAGACTCCTTTGTGAAGAGTGTTAAAAGTGCAGAAGGCAGTCAGCTTTAGTTTGAGCTCCATAACCCTCCACTTTGCCTGGTTCGATCAAGAAGCTTTTACAGTAGCAGTGGGTGTGTGTTTTTTGTAGGCAGACTGGGAGCATAAGGTGTGTCAGAGGAGCGCAGGGGTGACATCTCAGCACTCTCATCTAAATATAGACGAAGTGTGAGAAGACAGGCAATGGCAGAGATACTGATCGGATAAGAGAGTGATACAGTGACAGGCTATGGGAGAGCATTAGATGAAATACAATGCAATAGTCAAGTATAAAAGAAGATTTGACGTCATTCCTATTTTCATTCTTATTTGGGGGAACCTAGTTATAAATACTATCTGACGTGACCTATCTGGCATCCATTTAATTAAAAATTGTTAAATAATTACACTCTATCTGATTGGCCATTTGTTTTGCATTCATATGGGGCATGGGGCATAGATAGAAGTTAGAAGGCAAAGACAGATAATAGCAATAAAAAGAATGAATTTGTGGCTCTTCTTTCTTTTTTGCCCATGGTTTTACATCTTGTTTATGACTCAGAGAGCATAAAAGATATAAAAGATATTGATCCAGTTTTGCAAGGTTATAGTCACTGGATTTAAAATCTTGGATCTTCTAGTTCAGAGGTAAATGCTCTATCCATTGAAACACAAACCCTTTTCATTCATCTTACTGACCTCTTGTGGTTGGAGTTGCTATGTTCTGGGATATCTCTATCTTGCAATGTTAGAGAATACAGAAAGACCAACTGGTACCAAAAACAGGTAGCTAGATGACACATATAGAGAGGAAAGCGGCAGCTGTAGGCATGTTTTAAGAATGGCTGTTGACAAAGACAGATGGAGGCCCTGCTGGAGTGTAGGCTGTGGATTTATGTCATCTATTGGAGCCATGCAAACATACAGTGCTTAGGAGTTATTATTCACTGTCATCTGTTAATTGTGTAGAGGAAGGAAGTACTGTTTAAGTGATGTATATTGCGCCTAGAGTCTAAAATGGTTCACTTAATGGCTTCGATTGTTATTTAAGCACGTGACGAACAAAGCCAGGCCGCAAATGATCTTCTCCTCAGCCGCACAACCCCATTTGCTATGTTTAGGTCCTATTGATTCATAAAGAAACATCTAGCACTATTTTATTTATTTCTCTCTCAAAATAACACCTAAATAGTGCTTTCTCTGGGCAAGTTTTACTGAATCAGCCTCGCCTTTAACAGAAACAAAATATACTATAGTGCAGTAATGACTACACTTTAAGGTTTTGGAGGTTAAACTTTTGTAACAGCTTGCAAAGTGTTTATTTATGAGCAGAAAGAGCAGCATGCTGACTGGGCTGAAACCGCTAACATTGTACCTTGTCCTGTCTGGATGAATTGCAGCAGTACATAGCAATTTCTTTTTTGCATTTGAAGTATTAGAAACAAAAAGTGCAATATTCTACATAGTTATTGTTGTTTTAAGTACTTCAGTGATTATAGGTGTATACACACATCACCAGGTGCAAGGCAACAATAGTATGTTTCAGAGATATATAAACAAAGTCTGCACACTTACTCCAAGTTTCAGCAATTTATTGACGTTTCGATCACTGTGGATCTTCCTCAGGTCATGAGTAATTGCTGAAACTTGTAAGTAAGTGTAAAGGCTTTGTTTATATATTTGTTGTTTAAGTACTCACACTATAGCCTTAATTCCATAAGAGTGAAAATATTCAGTTTAGTGACAAATGATCAAATTGAATTTAGTGTATTTATTTGTGCTTTGATCTTCACAGTCATTTTACTGTAACTATACCATTGTTCTTGTTTTTATATAAAAAAGGAATTATGTATTAAAGTATTATGATAAACACTGAATTGGATGTACTTTGAATTTATAAAGACACTTACAGCAGTAGTCTTTTTTGTAAGACAAGAAATACAATCGTGATAAAATCGATATTGTAATCTTAGATTAAAATACTATATTTTTAGCTCACCCACCTTTACCATTGAGCACCAGTTGTGTGGATGAAAACACCTTGTTCAGAGGACAGTGGGCAGGCAACTTCAAACTCTCTCAACAAACCTGAATCAGGTGATTGCAGAAGGTCGTTTTTCATTGTACAAATTGTTCTGAATCTTTGGTGGACTGCATCAATAATGCTGGTCTTATTTGTTACTTGATCATTTCGGTTTTAATTAAGATAACAACAGCACTTGTCAATTCAAATATCATTTGGGCATGACTTTATTCATTTCTCTTGTTGTCTACAGCCCTGATACTGTCACTGTTATAACTCTGTTGTGCTTTGTGTTTTGTGGACTGGCCGCTTGTGTGTGGCTGAGCTGGGTGTGGCAGCTGGACGCCCTGCCGCTGTGGTATCGGAAGCACCTCCATCCTCCATCTGTGTGTGTGTTAGAGCTCCACTGGGGCAGTCTGCAGGAGGCCAAAACAACAATTAAATATTTCATCACTTCTATTATTCAGCAAGTGCAACAGACAGAGCAGCAGGCAAGAAGGGAGTGGGTGAGTGTGTACCAGCTCCAGCCAGCAAGAGCTTAGGCTGTAAATCTGACATCTGTATCAGTAAAGTCATATAGAATGAGGAGTAGAGCCATAAAATGAAACAGTTTATCTAAGCTACACCGCCATAAAAAGTAAGGGTGCTGCATATTTATCATAGATTTGCTTCTCTACTTGTTCTTGTGATCTTGTTTTATGGTAAGGAGGTGCTGTGTACATAACTGATGATCAAAAAACTGAGCCAATGTGAAGTCTGTTTGAAGTATTTTCCAGTGATTACAGACCAGCAGTAATGGATGGACATTTTCTTGGTAGGTTGATCTGAAATGATCAAATGGTCTTTGTGGCATTGTATTGTTTTGCTCGGGACTACGGATGAAAATTAGCACCGTGCTAAATCCGGCATGTTTACGTCAAGTTGTGTGACTCTATACAATTGTACGTTCATTAATGTGCACTGTCCAAATAAATAAATAAAATAAATAAAAATAATATTTTATGTTCAGCACGATGTGGAAAATCACTGTACCAAGTTTCATTGCTCTGCGATAAAGTAAGTGTGTCCAGAGTCCCATAGGGCTCAACAACATGGTGGCGCTATATTCTGGGTACCTGTTCGACAAATGACAATTCACTTTTTGCACAATTTTGAAGAAATATCTTTTTTTAATTTTTTTTATTAAATATTGTAATTAGATTAGATTTGATTTTGATATATTGTTTTTAAACCAAAATTCATTTTATTCCTGACAGTATTATTACTTGAAAAAAGAACATATTTCAACTTGCACAAGAATCTTTCAGAACATGTTTGTAGAAGTTAAACTTACAAATTAAGCAGTATTTCTACATTTTGTTTTGTGCACAGGATATTAAATTATGTAACAAAATTCCGCCTTTGCGATTTGCTAATTGCGACCATTATTTTTTATGAGCAGTTTAGCTGTACCAATTCTCCAAACAATTGGATGGTGGGAGTAGTAGGAGTAGAAGAACTCAGCAATCAACATTTCCAACTTGTCAGATAACCCATAAAAAACTAAAACAAATGCAGCTTTATTTTACATCTAAAAAAAATGAACAAAAATATCAAAGCCTCCCACACATTGTTCTTCTTTGCCCAGTATTTCTCCATATTTCTGCTGGCCTTTTGCGTGCCCCACATTGCTAGCTTACACCTCCTCTCATACGCCCGCTTCTTCTTTACTACCCTTGTTGCCTTGACTACTGGTGTGTCTGGGGACTTGATCGGGCTTCGAAGCACGATTTTCCACCAAGCAGAAGAAGAAAATGAGCGGCAATATACAGAAAGGTTTGAAGTCCGCACGCTTGATCAACTGCTCACCCACCTGTTGTTAGCCATGAGGTTAGCTCCAAGGCGCTAAATGCACTCATGGGTGGATTAAACGCTCACATGTTTAAAAAGTCAATGTAATTATTAACACCAGATGGAAGAAAACAAAACAGTAATCTATAAATCGTTAGGAGCCATATAACTGAATTAGAATTTACTGTTTAAAGACATTTGGTGAATTGGTGAACGCAGTGAATGGATGTGAGTGAATGGTTATCTGTCATAGGGTTTGTACTTGAATTTTTTATCAAGTGCTTGAAATTGTGGTGGGCGATATAGCAATCAAAAATCGAATTGTTATGAGAAGTTATGACAGTCATGTCTTTTAATCTGGGAAGATTGTGCATTCATTTCTGATCCACACTTCACTATCTTTTTTACTGTAACAATGCCATGTTCATACAATAAAAAAGGAAAATAAAAAGTATTAAAAATTGAAAAAAAAAACACTGGATTTGGATGTACACATTGAACTTGAAGTTTTATGTAGCAGTAGCCTTCTGTGTAAGAAAAGAACACAAATAACTAAAATTGTGATCAAATAATGTATGTTTCAGCCTCTATGACTAACTTGTCATTATTTAGGGTGTCGTCCTGCCTAAGGCCCATAGTTATTTAAACAAGATCCATCCACCCACAACAGGAGAAGTCAGAAGATAAAGATTTTATAACAACAAACAAAACCTTGCAAAGAAAGTCATTTGGCAATAATAAAAATTGAACCATATTTTTTATTTGAAATTAATTTACCTTATTAAAACATTGTACGGCTTTCTTTCCCAGATTCCCAGACTGGTTAGGCACAATCTTGCAGGCCTTGTAAAATCCTTGCTCATGATCTGGAAAAGAGTCACTGTTTTTAAGGGAAAATGCATCTTTGGTCACAATAAAGTGTACCTTAATTTAGTAAAAATATGCTATAGCATCCAACATGCGAACACTCACGCAACACCTCCTACAAGTGGTGTCCAAGCTCCTACTATAAAAACGTGTAATGGATTAACCATATGGACCATTTGTGCATGCATGATATTAATATAGAAAATAAATTATTTTTAAGTTTTTTTTGTAGATTTTTTTTTACTAGTCTCAAGAAGCTCCCTCCTACCACCAACAAACAACCAGACTAAATTTGAGATGAGCTGTATGTTTATAGTGCAATTTGTCCTGGTTTATTTCATGTTTAGACCTTGATTAGACCTGGTTTTGAGTTTAAGTAGTCCTGGTTGAGATTAGGTTAATTCATTGTGGACCCCACAGTGGGCCCCTGTTTAGACCTGGTTTAGATCGTATTTGGTTCTGGTTTAGGCCTGGTTTGGAACTAGTTTAGACTATTAATTTAGAGTTTGCTTTAAAATGTAATGTTAACAATTGAAACCATGTGCAAAAAGTTGTAGTACACGAGCCCAGCACTGGAAAAAATTACTTTTCTCTACTTACAAATTGTGTAGTAATAGTTCACCAGTAAATTTTTTCATGTCTCAATTTAAAATTGGATCAGTCCAACTAGAAATGTGTTTTCAACTCCACTGGACTATTTTACATTGGATATCTCAACTACAATTTATAAAGCCACCTTGGACAATAGCCTGTACATGCACAGACAGCCAGACAGCCATTTACTCTCAAATTCATTCAATCTGGTCAATTTAAAGCTACACTACCTGATTTTGTGAAAGTAAAATTGATGTGTCTAAAAAAAGTGATTAGTACACACCTCTTTCTTAATTCCTATCCATCACAACCCTCTATCACAGTCTCACAGAAACCAGGAAGTATGGACACAAGCCAGGAGGTATGAGAATAACATAGCAGAGATCTGGAATTGGCTTAGATTCTGGATAGATGTATTGACCAATCAGAGTGCTGTTGTCCAATGAAAGCGTGCAAATGGTTAAACAGTTCCGTCCCTCGCGCGAACACAAAAACCCTTATAATACAGCCCACAGGTGACCTCTAAGACTTATTTTTTCTGACTTCTGGTATGCTGTCCTACTAACTAAATAATAATCTTTGCAAAAATACTAAGAAATCAGGTAGTGCAGCTTTAATATATGCAGCTTTTTTCCCTATATGGTACATGTAGTTTGTGCTGACAGAGCCATAATGAGCCCCATCAGGTGTGTGCCATGAACCGCGGACCCTTCCCCCATTTTGAATCTACATCTCCAGTCGAGAATAAGGCTTTTTTGTTGTTGTGATGAATCAACTCATAACAAGGTGTTGGTTAGCTGTAGCAGAGTCACAGCCTGTCGGAGGTCTACAGGAAGTCAGCTCTACCCCGGAGTAGGAGAGAGAGAGGGGGAGGGGTCGGGGGGGTCGGCTGTGAATGCACTCATTAGACTCAGGGCACACAGGAAGCTCCAGTCAAGTGAATAAATGTATTGTATTAGCATCATGGCGCTAAACAAACCACAAACAATCTAGCAACAAAACGATCCAGTTCATAATGCAATAGTGATGTGTGAGGAAATGCAGGAATGACAGTTGGTTTAAAAAAGTCAGATTTGCAGTTTATACAATTAAATGATTCTTCGGATGACAAAAGGAAATATGGTTTTGCAGATATACTGAATATTTGACAGTTAATGGTGGGTTT
>JAVQKG010099001.1:0-10371 GCA_036025885.1 Hypseleotris bucephala
TGGTTAAGGTTACATTGTATTTAATGAGGTAGATACAATGAAGTTAAGGGATAATGTAAGTAATATAGGAATAATATAATATATTAAGTCCAGGCACTGAGATGTCTGCTGGAACTAGCAGACAAAAGCTTAAAACCTTGTCCAGATGTAATTTTTCTTCCTTCAGTTTTAAGGGATAATGTAAAATAAAGTGTGACCAAAAATACTTGTTTGAACGTGAGAACATATCACAGACAAATCTTACATATTACAGAAGATAACCTCTACAGGACGTCAAAGTAGCTGAAGGCAAAGTGACAAGAGTAGAAAGAATAGGCCACAGTCTTATCAACCACTCAATCTAAGCCCTGTGCTGTTAACAATGACTTGAGGCTGAGCTGCTGATACCATACAGATGTCAAGAGAGTTATATCTATTTGAAGACATTGTTAAACCCATAAACACTTGGGTCTATAGCACAGCTGGAAAAGTGCATCGCAGCTTCTCAGTTGCATGTGGGTAACACAAACCTTCCACAAGATCAATGGAGCATCTTCTTTGGCCTGGCACTTGGCACAGCCGGGGATAAGGTGTGTGAGTGTTGGCAGTTGATAAGTCAGGGTAGAGTCCCCGATTGACAGGGCACACTTTTTTTCAAGTGCCAAACAACGCAAGTAGAAAAACCCAGGGGAGATGCTCTCAAAAAAGGTTATTATTGTGTAGAAAGATTGTATTTTAGAATTGGCGTCTCTTTATGGTGGGAAATGACACAAATATAATGTCTTAACAGTGTGAAGATTCAACTGCTATATGTTTTAGAGTTTTGTGACCCAGTTTTTATAGCTTTCTGTATATCACACATGATGGGCAGTAAACCATGCATCACATTTACATATACATATTCTTTACATACATTAAATTGTTACCAAATGATGCTTTGATAGTCTGAAATGAAGCTCAAATGTCATGTAGCGTTAATATCATTTGCTTACACTAGGATGATATTAAAGCATGGTAATAAAAATGCTAGGTTTTGGACCTGGTTGTTGGTATTTGCTTTGTAAATCATGTCTGGAATCATACCATCCCAGAAAACAACTGGCTGCTAACCCTGGCTACACAGAGAGAGCACAATGCAATATTCACCTCTACTGGCCTGGCAAACATGGTACTATGTTACTACTCAATGATGTAGACTTGTTTATGTCAGGCAGATGGGTTGTGTGGAAGTTCCAGCTTAGGGTAAATGACCAAAAACAACATGCTGACAATGTGGCAAAGGTTGTTAATACTATAATTTCAAAAACATATAGAATTAAGCTTGTTAAATGTAATAAAAAAAACTTAACTAAACTAGAAACAGGAGGTTTGGTCCTTCACATTATTCCTAATAGATTCAAGTTCTGATTTGATTAATGCTGTATCGACCAGAGTGCTCCTGTTCTATGAAAGCATGTGATCGGTTAAACGGTTTCTTCCTTCGCTCTAAAACTTCAGTTGTGCTGTACTAATAACTACGAAATTATCTTTGCCAAAATACAAGGAAAAAGAAATCAGGTAGTGCAGCTTTAAGAAGAAGAGCCGGGCAAACCTGTGATATGACATCACAAATGTCTTGTTTGTCTCATTGGAAAACCTTTTACGAGAACCCTTTTTGGAATGTTGCTTACCATGAAATATAGATCAGTAGTTTCTTGAAGCCATATGTAGTGCTTTGTAAATATTTAATTGCATCAACTGTTTTATACTAATATTAACTCCACTCCAGAAACCAGCAGCTGAGTGCCTTTGGACATGTCCCAGACACAAGGTGGACGCGGATGTTTGGTGTTTTGGGGCATCTGAAAATCATCACCGGACATAATGCCAAGTGAAAGCCACATTGTTTGGTACCTGCACTCAGCTGCAACTCTATTGACTTATACTTTCATGGACAAATTAAACCTAAATAAGGGTTTCATAGATAGATGTATGTGTTACCACCTTCTCCAGTTAACAATTGTTTCGTAATTTACATGATTTACCTCAAATGCGTAATTAAATGCCTTTCTAAAGTACAAATCTCAATCTCAATCTTATTTTTGCATCTAATATTACAGTCACTAAAAACTATTAACATTCAAAATTATGGGATGTAACGTAGTTGAAGCATTTCTTGGACTAATCACAGTAACAACTGACAATTAGGGAAGATGAGTGAAACGTCTTGCACAAGGACACAATATGCAGAAGTTGGAGCAGGATTTTAACCACCAACCCTCTGATTTGTAGCTTACTCTGACCACTGTCACTCCCACACCCTCAGTGTTGTCAAATACAAAACCAAGGACCACTATCACAAAATTTTTTTTTACTATAACTCACCATTTTGTCTAGTTTTTGCACATGTCTTTTTCTGAAGCTGAATGTTGCTGTATGTCAGAAAACAGCACTGTCAGTAACTGTCGAGTGTTTTTTGTTGAACTGCAAAAATGTGATGTTATCTCTGGCACGGTGTTGGGATGATTGTGGGCTCTGACTCCACTCTGAGTGCTGTCTGACTCATCCCTCTCACCCACAGCTGCAGAACTGACAAAATACTGAACCTTCCCGTGGTCCTATCTGGGATAATCAACACTATTTGCAGGTACAGTAGAGTAGATCTAAATGGTTGTGCAATACAAGAACAAAAAATAAAACATTCACCATTTAAAAATTGGAGTGTGAGGAATTTAAATGTTTACAATTTTCCACCATTCTATATTGTTTTATCTCTTCATAAATATACCAAAAGTTGTATATTCATTTACACATTTGACACAAAAAAATAAAATAAAATAAACTAGAAAGTGCAGCTTAGTACAACTGAAAGGTTCTATTAATGACATTTGGATGACATTTTCAAGGAAGGTCAAAAATCACCAGTTGATAAAAATGAGTCAGTAGCATTATTCATGGACACACTGGAAACAAAGACTTTTAGATTTATATATAAAAAAAGAAAAGCCTGTATAAATCATGTATAGTCTTAAAAAATGATTTTTCTTACTCTCTCTTTACTAGGGGACCTGAAGCTATCACCTAAAGCTCCACTCCAAGCCACGCCTCTTTCAATCAGGGCTACACTGAAAAACACCTGTGTACAACTTGCACTGTTTGCAGTTTGAAGAAGGGTTGAGGAGACAGTCAAGAGAATATCGACTGTGGGAAATACTGCTTAGTTTCCTGAAAACATCTTTAGAATAGAATATAGTGACAAATATGCAGTAACCAGTAGCAGGCGATAATGCACTCTAAAGGCTGACAACTACCAGAATACTTCAAAGAAGAAGAAGAAAAATTGAAGTTGCAAGAAATATTTTTGATGAAGACTGAAGGACCATAAATAATGTGCATGAAACTATAAATTAAAGAAAGTTGGTCAGTCCAACAGCCTTAATGTGCCTGTGTGCTAAACAGCCAACCAACTTTAATATCAGCCTTGAATTAGTAAAGCAACACAAAGGATACAATGGTGGACAGCAACAAAGAAGTGTGGAACTTTCCTTGCTCTGTTTAACTGATCCAGGTAAAAACAAGTTTGACTTCTACATCAAGAAAAAATGCAAATCTTTTGTATATGAAACAGTTTCTGATTTTTTTTGTTTTTTTGTTTTTTGTTTTTGTTTTAGGGTGACATGGAGGCTACCACTTGAGCCATAATGTACGACCAAAGGTAGGACTTTTTTAACATTTATCTGAGCTGGGTGTTTTCTGTATTTGAGCTGCTGTTTCTGCTTGCTTTGCTCTGGCTTCCTATACCTTGCTGTGTGTATTTTGAGCTGTATTTTCCCAAAGTGCTGCATTGTTTGAGCTTTTATAACCATTGTACAGCGTAGATTACAATAATGTCTTGCCATGAAGACCGATACATTTTACTGGTATTTCAGAACTTATTTATATGGCTGCTGATTTTGATTTTGGATTTTGCTTCCTTGGCTTTTGTTTTGTTATATTATGTTTAGTTCAGTGTTTCACTTGTTTAGCCTTTTGACTTGTTTTATAACTTTTGTGTTTTTTGAATTGTTTGGACTTGTGTTGCATGGTTTAGTTGAGCTTTGACAACTATTAATACCTGGACTCTTAAATGCAATGTTTTTACTTATTCCGCTTTTGCTGTGTTTTGCTGTTTGCGGATGTGGCTTTGCTCTGGTTTGATTGGTCAAAACAGAAAAATCTTTTACGTAAGCAAAACGAAAAACAAATAGATTAGTCAACTAAAGAAGGAAAATTACAATTGTACTGTATAGTTGTGGGGTTCTATATGTTTCTGGTGCCATTATATGCCCCATTGAACCACTAAAGCTTTTCACTCTAATATTTTTGGTTCTATTTGCTATTGCTTGGTTTTTGCTCTGCTGGTCTTTTGCTTGTTTTGCATTGCTCTGTTTTCTGCTGCTTTGATGCTTTGAATTTGTTTCAGAATTGTTTTGTGTGTTGCTTGCTTTACAATTATTTGAAATCCAATTCTTATCTATTGTACGTTTGGTATCTTGTGTATGACTGAGACCTCCTTGATCTTTAATCTCAAGGGGTCATGGCTTTTAACTGTTTGGCTTCTTGTACTTGGCTGTGTTTTGTATGATGTTTAGCACTTGTTTTGCAATACTTTGGAAGATAACATTTACTTCTGCCAAGGAGGTAATGTTTTCTTCAGCATTGGTCTGTTTGTTTGTTGCTTTGTTGGTTTATCTGTTTGCAACTTCTCTCAAAAAGTGCTGGACAAATTTGGTAGCCTGGCCTTCTCTGTGAATGCTGAACAGAGAGACTCTACCCTTCACAGACAGTTCCGGCCGGTACAGAAAATACTGGACGTTCTGATGCTTGCTTTGTGTGTTGCATACTCCAAAATATTCAAGATGGTGTTGTATAATTCTGCTGTAAAAAAAGACACAGGTAATTTAGCTCTTCTTTACTGCACCCTGTTGATTTAACACCTTATTTATTTACTTCAGTACAACATAGGCTGTCTTACTGCTTTACTGGCATCTGCCTCTTTGGGTATTACTCCGCACTGTTCAAACCCCTGAGAAATTTGGATGAAAAATTTCTGGGAAGTGCTTACTAATTAAGTTATACAATCTAAAATGCAAAAAGAAAGACAAGATAAAACAGAGACATAATGCAACATGTCGCCTATAAGATTATCCATGTATCAATTGGTGAAGTGAAAATCTCAGTGATAACTAAATTAACTTTCAGTGTCGCTACTGTGATGAGGTTGGAGCCTGTCTCACCGGGGTCTGTGTCCTTGGCAGAAAGAAAACACCTCTGTCCTCCATCCCATGCACTTCTTGGGCTGGTGTACAGAGGCACGCTGCCCAAAATCCCAAATGTCAGCGCGCGGCTTAGGAAGTGACAGCTGCTGGTGCATCTTGAATGTCTCCCGCTTCAATCCCAGAAGTGTTGAAAGGGACCAAGTGACATTTCCAGCCGGATCCTCACATCTTCCTGTCTCCACCCTCACCTCTTTCCACAACACTGTAAAAATGGTCTATTTAGGAAGATCGTGGAAATTGGTTGTAATTTATAAAGTGATTTCAAGTCCAAAGTAACATTTTCTGAACTGATTAGTTAAAACAGAAAAAAGAATCAGTTGCGCTGACTATTTGAGAACCTTTTTTCCACAATGTTTAGCCAGTCATTAAATTTCAATCATACTATTTTTAGATTCCTGATCTTGAGCCTATTTATGCAGCAACTATGGACTTGGGCTACTTTCTGGTTATCATCTCTCACATTCATTTGCAGGTGACATATTTTATTTTAGCATTCATACTGTCTCCCTAAATCTTCCTAATACTAATAGATATAAGTATAACACAACAGATTTTTATAGGTAAGGTTACCTAATCAAATTTTACAGCGTGTCGCCCCCTTGTTTCCTGCCCTGCCGTGACCGTGAATCTACGCAGGGCACAAGTCTGCTTACCAGGTTGTGTTTGACATTCATCATTTATTAATGCCATGTTCTTTAATTGTAGTGGGAGAGTGGATAGCTTCCCCGCTCTCACACTGGGCCAGTCCATGGGGGGAGGTCTTTCTACTGGGCCACCACATTTACTCAGCGCACCGGGAGCAAAACTGTTGACTTATAATGGTTGTGACACACAAAAATAACCTGCAGCAATGTTTTTCTACCTCTTTTCGGTTTGTTAGCATTTTACTCCAAGCTCCAAGCAGCAAAACAGCACTGAATGGAGGTATTGTTAGCGGAGGGTTTCATTGATGTGACCTGTATCCATGAGTATAGACCCTTTAAAAGTTTGTAAAGAAAACATTCTAAATTACGGAATGTTGTCAACTGGAGGCAAAATCCCAAAACATGTCAATGGAGAAATTAGCGTTAACCACAAAATCTCACAAATTACTTTGGCAAATAACAACCACTCTGCTACATGTAGGTAATGTCAGAGCATGGTTAAGAAACATTAGTGAACGTACCTCACATTGTATGTTTATTTAATGTACAAATTAGTGGCGGTTGGCAAATTTTTGTTTTTTACTGGACAATGTTGATGACCACAATAGGTTTTTCATTGTATGCTCAGAATTATTCTTTTCCTCACCAAAAATCCTCCTTTTTTTGTTACGGTAACTCACTTTTTCTTCCAGTTGCCTCCATTCCGGAATTATGAACATTCCTTATGACAAACACTTTAAAAGGTCTATACAGCTAATGTTTTTTTTAACTTCTTACAACAGTTTCATTTAAAAAAAAATTTAAATACAAACACTCAATTATTCATTTAGTTTAAAGGGGGCAGCAGTCGATTGTACGTATCTAAAGGCCTTTAGAGTTCTATGTTCTTTCTGGTTAATGATGCAAATCTACAGTTCAGTCTATATTTAAGATGGATGTCCAGTGCCTGAAACCATATTAAATAAGCTTAATAAACATTTATTTTTAGCCAAGAAAGACATACCATAAGATTTCCCTCCCCAATTTTAACGCCTATTTTCTAATTTTATAAAATTAAAATCTGTACAGTATCCCACTGGCAAATGCATAACCATATACTTTAAGAATAAAGCTGTATAAATTCTTGTTTCTTACCTTTTTAAAACTCCATAACGAATCTTCCCAACTATTAAAATATAAAGGTACGGTGTTGCAGATGTGGTACACTGTGACTTAATGACAGATGAAATGGATAAAGGTATGATTAGAAACTCTGAAAAAGAGCTGCTGGCACGCGACAGTGACTGATCTGTAGACCTGAAGCTGCCCACGACTTCCCCTTCATCAACGACCTGCCACTACTGTCACGCAACCCGTTTCAAAACACCTCAAATATCTCAATGCTTACTCAAAATGAACACTCTCAGAAAGACTAGAGATGTGGGTACAATCCATAACATCAGATAATTACAACATGCATAGCAGCATTTGCAGGATAGGGTTCATTTCAAAAACCACAAATGATAAAACTAGGTTGCTTTATGAAAATCCCAATGTTGTAATCAAGGTAAAACGCATTACAAGAAATCTAGAATGCAATGATTAAAATTACTAGGCCACTAGGACCCGAGGGTATCAAACTGTAATGAAGCTGGGTTAAGTGCTGTGCATGTCATTTGGAAAAAGAAAATGGCAAAGCACGGATTAAAATCTAAATAGAATCAATCGAACAAATAATTATTCCAGTTCAATACAAATACCAATGCTGTCTCTTATTGTCTTACTTATTTGCTTGACTAATGCTTGACTCGTCTTCAATAAGTAGAAGTAAATCACAACAATGTAGTAAATCTGTAAACATTTGTATCCAAGATTTTTTCTCTTTATGACTGGGAAACAATAGCCTAGAAAATACTAACTCCAGCCACAGGGGTCAGTAAAGTTGTTTTATTTTATTTGATAATAATCCATCTTGGATAGACAGATATAAGGACCTTGTGGCTCATTTAACACTGTATTAGAAGATTGATTGTTGAATTCCAGTTTGGGGCATTTTAATGACTGTGAGATGACATGAATGCTTTTGGTGTTGGTCATCCCAGGTTGATATGACTTTCCTTTGTTGCTGATGTTCCATTACTATAGGCCTAAATCTAGGTGTTGGTCCAGGACCATCTTTTCAGTGAACCTTCACCTTAACCTAGCACCCTAAGCATGGCAGTGGACCTAACCCTAACCAGAATCAATGGTGAAATCAGATCAGCCGTCAAGGTCAACCCACTTTTTCTTTGTCAATTGTGATTTTGAAAGATAACACTGTTTTCTTCTCCCCAACAGCAATGGAAACCTCTGAATCATACGATAATGACTTCTACACCAGCATTGACAACTTCACTGATTATGACAACTCCACTGCCATTTACCCTCTGGATAACAGTTCAGATTATTGTGAGGCCGGAGAGCAAGAACTTACCATCAAAGTTTTCCAGAGCTGTGTCTTCGGCCTCATCTTCCTTGTTGGCGTGATTGGAAACTGCCTCGTTATAGCCACGTTTTCAATGTATCGCCGGTTTCGCCTTCGCTCACTGACTGATGTCTTCCTCTTCCATCTGGCCCTAGCCGATCTTCTTTTGTTGCTCACTCTTCCACTCCAAGCCACTGATACTCACTTGGGTTGGATTTTTCCAAGTCCTCTCTGCACTCTTACAAGGGCTTTCTATGCTATCAATACATACAGCGGTCTAATGCTGCTAGCTTGCATTAGCGTTGACCGCTACATGGTGGTTGCAAAGGCCCATGAGATCCTAAGGTTGCGTAGCCAGATCTTGACAGGCGGAAAGATAGCTGCAGTTTGTGTTTGGCTAATTGCAGTGCTTCTTAGTCTGCCTGAAATCATGTTTTCTGATGTCTTAACAACAGACAATGAACATTACTGCGTAATGCGAAAGCAAAGTGTGGCGGTTAAAAATATTACAAATGGCGCTATCATAGGAATTTTCTGTGTTTCGTTTTTGGTAATGGTCACTTGCTACTCTTCAATTGCAAAAGTACTTTGGGAAGGCCGGAATTTCAATCGGGGCAAACAATGGCATCGTCAGCGCACACTTAAGCTAATGGTCAGTCTTGTGGTAGTTTTTGTCCTGTTCCAGTTGCCATACACTGTTGTTCTCTTGCATAAAATGGCTAGCCGATTTTGTGGACTTCTACTGGAATACATCACCTGTACTTTGGCATATACTCGTTGTTGCTTGAACCCCATCCTCTACGCTCTGGTGGGAGTCCGTTTCCGTAATGACGTCCTAAAGCTTGTCCGGGACACAGGCTGCCCATGTGGACCAAAACTGATCGCTCAGACAATCAGTTCCACTTCTATGTCCCCTCCTCTCATGATTAGCTCACCTTGTTCACCCACCTCCCCTGAAAAAAGCATCACCACAGATTCGACCAAATTTAAGTTTCCAAGCAGCAATGTTTTGTAAGTCAGTGCAAATGCAGGTAATGTGGGTAAGCTATATGTTCTACTTTTACATTTTCAATAAAGACCAAAAAACATGACAAGCCACCAGAGAGCTGCCATAGACTGTGGTCCATTTACATAAAGCAGTTTATAATCACCAGAAACTTGAAACTAACTCATTCATTAACTTGAATGAGTTGTTGCATTGTTATCGGAAGTGGGTAAAGTTGCCAAAAACTGCACTCAATTACTTAAAAATAATATTACTCAATGAAGTATAAAATGCGGTTTATAAAATTGCTCCAAGTTACTCCAATAATATCAACAGAGTAAATGCAAATTTTACCCACCTCTGATTGTTACGCCATTGTTAATTTAAAACATTTAAAAACATAGTACGTTGATTAGAAAGAGAAGAAAAGTTTATTTTTTTTCTGTTTTGAGTTTGATTATATTGCAACAGACTCCATTGACCTACATCCAGGCTTTTGTAAGCCTCTAATTTATCAGGGGTTGTTTTCATCAGATGACAAAAACAGATGTTCACAGTAGCTTTACCCTGACCACAACTTCATCCACAGTAATAAAATGTATGCAACATATCGACAATCAGGAAGTGAAAAGTTACATCATTAAGGGAAATCACAACATGAAATAAACAAAAAGATTTTTGAGGCATTTTGTACATATGAAAATGTATGTGTATGTGTATATAGTACGTATTCACTTTTTTTATTATTCTGCCTATACAAATGTGTTTTATACGCTGTTTCACAAAATGCTGATTGTATTTTTTTTTCTAATAAATTTTATAGGCCAGCAAAAAAGTTGTGGAGATTTTTATTTGTTATTAAGGAGCAGAGTTTTACTAAATTATCACACCATCAGAGTGCAGGCAAGTTGCAACTGCAACAAAAAAGTGTTCTTCAAACAGGTGAACCAATTGCCCAGACATACTAGGCTATTAATAATAATGACATATTATAGATAATAATAATAATAATAATAATAATAA
>JAVQKG010099028.1:0-15633 GCA_036025885.1 Hypseleotris bucephala
TTTAGAACTGCTTTTAATGTCTAATATACTTGATTGTTTTTATTGTTTTGCTTATTTTAACCTTTTTACAGAGGCTTTGAGTGTCATGAAAAGTGCTTTATAAATAAAATGTATCATTATTATTATTATTATTATTATTATTACTATTATTATTATTATCAGAGTAAACAATTCTGTATTTTTGTCTTTTCGCCTCCTCCCCTGCTCCTGCACATTCCTCCTCTGACTATTTGGTTTACTGCAATGATTTCAAAACCTCTAAAGTGCATTCTTAGTTATCCTTGAAAATGGGAATTTCAGAGTTTTAAGTTGTACATTGGAACGCCAGGGAATGTCGGAATTTCTACTAAGAACTTTTAAAAAGATGGTGACACCCCATGTGACAGGAAATCAATAAATTATAGTTAGTGAGATTTTTATTTTTCAATTTGTCAGGCACTACTAACCAACCTTTGTCTGTTAGCATGCTAGTATGGAGAATGTTAGCATCTGCAGTTACACAAATGCTCTGTTAATATCTATGCTCTGTTGTTGCTAATCATGCTAATGGCTAGGCTACATAACTGTTAACGACAATAATTTTTTTTTACCAATTTAACAACTGTAAGGTCTATCTGCTGACCTTCAAAGACAACTGGGAATGCAAGATTATTTACATTTTAAAATTTCTTTCACAAGTAAACAAAAATAAAAAATAACGAGACATTTTGGATATTGGAAGTTGCCTAGTCAGCATAGGGTTAAGCAGATTAATACCATGACTTAAAACATACATGACTAGAATAGTGTTGACAGCCACTTTTAAGTTGTGAAAAATGACAGTTGATGTAAAGCTTTATGGTGATAGTCAAAATAACTTTACTTTTTTGTGTGTTTTTACAGATGGCTTTGTCAGCAGCAGTTTCACCTTCACAAGTCTTTGGTCTTTGAAGGTAAGGGGATCTTCTGACAGTAAAGAAGCTCTCATCTATAAACAGGCCGAGCAGTGTGCCATTGATGGGAAGGCACCAACTACCAACTCTTTTTAGTGAGTTTACTAAAGCATTTCTTAAAGGTGTAGTGTGTAACTTTCCTAAAATAAAAACAAGTTTAGAAATTTAAGAAATGCTTTTTCTGACCCTGTTCTATGATGTAAAGTATCTGACATATTTATTATTTTAGTTTAGTCCTTCCCCTGGCCTCTACAACAACATCAATTTACAGTTGGTGGGTTACTACTTTGACCAATCATATTTGAGTTTTCTTTTAGCCCCTCCCCTGGCCTCAACTGATTACAGACAACCTACTTTACATCAAAGAACTGGGACAGATAGTCAGTTTTAAGCATTTTTTAATTTTAATTTTTAACTTTTTCATATTTTAGGAAGGTTACAGACTACACCTCAAACTTTTTTGTTACATCAATAGGTTTTGACTAGTATGTTTACAAAGCATACATGCAGGTCGTTGGTAAAGAAAGGTGACCAGATGCCCCACTTTGTGTTAGATGGCACATTTTAGGCTCAATTTAAGCTGCCACAAATTTAGGCTACATTTTGATTGCCTGTTTATCAGCCCCTCGCACACTTATTTAAATTGCGGTCTGGTACCTAGCGCGTAGCAAATAATTTCTCATAATTTTTGCGGACAGACCAACCAAGAGCAAATTACGAGTCACAGTGGCATGTGTTTTGTTGGTCAGGATTTGCACTTTGGTTTACTATCTCTGTCATTGAATGTTCTAACTGGATCTGGCCCATTAATATCTGTTCTCTACTGTCAGAACTGTAAAAACTCCTACCCTCCTTCAAATCAGGTCCTTCTAAAAATCCTAAAAAGTATTATATTTAGTATTTGTTTAGAAGCATTCTTCACTGTTTAGCCTTATTATTAACAGAACGTTAAAAAATTCATCCACCCAGCTGATTTGTTACTATAGCAAATATTATAAGGAATGTTTTAACTTAGTTGGATAAATCAACTACGCAACTACCATTATCTGTCCGCCAACATGCCTTGATTCTTCCAATTAAAAGCTAGCTATGACTTTTATTAGCTAAGTTTGAATTGTAGTGTCTTTTACAACCTCAATAAACACATCTTTAAATAGTTCTATAAAGCTAGTCTTCATAGCGTTGCACTTTTGCTGAAATGACTCATAAGAATTTCCCATACTTCTTTAACAACTAAGGTCAGGGAAAGTTTGTGTTTTGGTTAAGAAATCCGCCATTGACTTTTGAAGACAGGGAGTGTTCAGTGTAAGTATCCAAAGCAGCTCACTTTGTTGGCACAAACAGCCCGGGGAAGAGGTTTTGTGGGACTATAAAAACGTCACGCTGATTGAGCCATTGAAAGGGGACAGTCATGGCGCTCCTGACCACATAAACACACTATAGGTCGCTATGAGCAGGGTTATATGTGTAAGGAGAAGCTTTGTGGAAGAGGCATATGGAAAATGTAGACAAGCTGTTTCTATGTTTAAGTCTTTCTTATATAAAACAACACAGGCAGATTGATATGACATAGATAGATAGATAGATAGATAGATATAGTCCCATGCCTACATAAGACTTAATGAGGCATTCAAAAAAGGACTAAATTAAGGAAATAATGACAATTTTAACTTTTAATCAGGCCCCTGTCCAGTATGTACCCCGCCTAACGGCCATAGTTACAGGGATAGATTCTCTAGTGGGAAAAGATGAATGAATGATTAAATTTATTTTGTCACACATTTTCATTCTAGACTGTAATATGAAGAATGTTTGTAACAGTATAAATGTACATATGAGAGCATAACGACCAAGGCGATATTTTATTTTTTGCATTTGCCAAAACAATACTTAATAATTTGCCATAACAATAATTTCTCCATATCGTGTGCAGTCCAATTTGAAATGTTAAACAAAAACACATACTCACACACACAGCACTATGCCTGAGGCGCCACACAGGGCCACAGCCCCACTTACCACTGCCTGACAGTTGGCCTCTTAACAAAGATGCCAGGAATATAATTAAATCATTTACCTTTGATACCGCGCCAGCTTTGTAATTAATTAATTCACCCGGGGTGTTCAGGAATTACATTTACCGTGAGCCGAGGTGGGAAGGAGGGGGAAAAGTCTTTCTGCTGCATACTTTAGGGACAAAACCCAGTCCCAACCCCACACTGTAAAAACGGACTAGTTAAAAAAATACTAGTGAAAAATAAAGATAAAGATAACAATTGGCTTAACTATATTTGGTAAATCAACACACATAAACTACCTACTGGCTAACACGACACAATATAAGATTAGACTAAAGAGTTGTCTGTCTATACAGTATGTGTCTAAATGTTATCGGTAAAGATAATAATACTAACTACTACTACTATTAATATTAATGCATTAGTCTTATATGCTTAACCACCACAGTCATACAGTCACAATAACACATCCATACATGGGCAAGTTGGACAAGTGTTTTGCTCAGGGACACAACAACAATATGCTATCAGGTGGGGATTTGAACTAGCGTCACTCTGGTTGCATGGCAAATGCGTAGCCACTTTGCCACTGCCACTCAATAGAATAGGAAAAAAAATTATCTTTAAGAAAAATGGTATCTCAATTTTATTTTTAGGTTACATCACATTTTACAGTACATTCGCCCCCCTTTCTATCCATTCTCCTGTACCTCACCTCCTCAGCAGCATCCTCCGGGAGCAGAGAAGTTAAGTGGCTCTGTTGTCGAAATAATGACCATGCGTTGATGTTTTAGGCCTCATCAACTGACGCACCCCAGGGCAGGTGTGGAGGGAGGAGGTGACAAGCGGACCGGCCTAGCTTACATATATCTCTCATTTGGCTTGACCTTTTACGGCCAGGCTGTCAACATCATCAGTGGAAGCCAGCTATCAGAGCCCATAGCTCGAACTAATGCTGCCAATAATACATCAATTAAAGCAAAAGTATAATAAAATGCATACCACTTACTGTATTTAGCACTTTTCTAGATACCCAAAGACACTTTACAATTGCATTATTCATTCACTCTACAGTTACACTCGGTGGTGTTAAGTGTAGCCACAGCTGCCCTGGGGCACACTGACAGTGGCATGGCTGCCAGTCTGCACCTACGGCCCCTCTGACATCCACCAATCACACAATCACATTAATTTGTAGGCGGGCTAAGTGTCTTGCCCAGGGACACAACAACAATGTTCACTTGGGCGAGGATTCAAACCAGCAACCCTTTGTTTGCACTGCATTTACCCACTGCGCTATTGCAACCTGCAACTATACAAATGTAACTTCAATTTAAGAGAATTAGAGTTATTGTGATGGTGAAATTAATTCTTGCAGGGTGAATGTCATATCCTTTGAGATGGGAGGAGAGGCATTCTCACACCAGGGCCAGCAGAGTCAAGAGAAGGTGCCATTCTTTGAAAAATGTTCAAATTGATCTAAATCACTTCTTCCTTGTGTCATTCTTGAGCTTCCCTGAAAATTTCATCCAAATCCGTTCAGTAGTTTTTGCGTACAGTCGCTTACAGTCACACAGCACAACACTACCGAAAACATTACTTCCTATTGGCTTGTTGTCAGTTGTGTAAATAGCCTGCTGTGTGTTCCATTTCTCATATTGTTTGCCTTAGGTGTGTTAGACTAAAAGTGATTACAGTTCAGATACCTGTGTAGCATTTTGTAAGATGCTTAGAAGGCAGCCCCGAGCTAAAGCTTCCTTGTCATCCTTTTTTACCTTTTACAAAAACATCAAGCAAATGAAACAATGAGCTTTCATCAACTATCTAATTTTTCTCCTCTCTGTATTGCTTAGCTTTGACACTGCCAGTCAAGAAGGAAAAATACTGTTGTTTTTTACGTTTTTTTTCCCGCTTGTAATTTACTGCCGCGGCAAAGTTAAAAGCATCTGAAAACCACTTGCGTAAATGATTGTCGATAAATTGTAATGAATCATATATAGAACTGTAGCTTGTGTGATTTATAATTTGAGGCTGGGGCAGGATATATGGTTGTGGGAGCTGCTGCTAGGAAGACTTGGAGAGCGCTATAGTCACACTTATCATTCTATAGTGAGGCCATTTTTAATTCTAGCCACTATTAAGTCTGGTACTATTGCAGATGAGACATGGCCGCTGACGGACTATCAACTTGTCTAGGGCTATATAGTGGGGATGTGATGTTTACTATGGGGTTTCTGAAATGTGAACCAGTTTTTTATGATAGAAAACAAAAGCAAACATTCGCTACACTCAATATATTTCTATTTGACGTGTCCCATGTATAAAACAGTGCAGAAAAATTGAGTTAACTTGTAAAATGTGGTAAAGTTTTGTGTCTTAATTATGTTTATTCCAAGATCAAGCAGGGTCAAGCTCAAAGTCTCAGTTCACAAACTGCAGTGCTAACGGTTTCTATTTGATTACATTACATTTAGAAATTTGGCCTCGGCTGGCAAGAAGCAAAGTTACCTTGCTATCTAGAGTTAAAAAACTAGTCTATAATCATAATCACTTCTAAGTTGATGAAATAGTGATGCCTGCATGAACAATATTAACGGAACAACAAATGACCAAAATGTTTATCAATAGCTTGGCCCTAGTATGGCTTCTCTAAAAAATAAAAATACTAGGATTAAATGCAGGGAGGCATGGAGGCATGCATGTGTTATGAAAATGTGTGGCTCGAAATAGGCACCTGTGAAGTACTTTAAGACAGAATAGTTGTCTGCCTGTGTATGTCTCTGTGTCAGCCCTGCGACTAACTGGCCACTCTCCAGGTTGTACCCCGACTAAGGCCCATAGTTGCTGGGATAGGCTTCAATCACCCGAAACCACTAACAGAATAAAGTGGAAGGAAAATCTTGAAGTCAGAACTTGCTTGTAATACAGTAACACCAATGCTGCTAAAAGATAAAAACTAAAATACTTTCGAATTTTTTTCCCCAAGACAAAGCTCTGTCACAGGACTAATGTACGTATTGCATGCATCAGTTAATGTAAGGTCTCCTATTGCCTTGGGGCATGTCGATACAAAGAGTCATGTAGAAAGAAAGATAAAAGAGCATTTAGCTGAACCATATGATGCTTTGATAATGGTTAGTGATATTTGTATGAACGGTCCCAACAATTATCAAGGGGAAAATGAAGCTGGCACTAACCTGCGGGTGTTCTTTGGCAGTAACACCGTTTTTTTTCTTACCACCCCCCCACATCTGATCTCCAAATGTCCATCCTTCACCCCCACCTCGCTCCCTCCGCCCGTGGTCCGGCTGAAGCGATTTATCTTAGCGTGAAAAGACTTGTGATGACGCTAAGACAGGACGCCCAGGGCTGTTGGCGGTGAATGCTTCGATGGCGTTTGCATGGAGTTCACGGCCCCCCAGCCACGATAAATGTCAAGTGCAACAAACGTCCTGTAAATAAGACAGAGCACTGCCAAACCCACAGACTGCTTATTGACTGGCCATGCATAAACTACTGTGTGTGGGGCTATACAACCTTCATGTTTAGAATATAGGCTACATATCTTTCATCCGGAGTAGTTACGAGCTGTCCTCCGCGTGGATTTTATGTGACACAATGTAAATATGAGACAAGGTGACCTCTCAAAAGAATTTTTCATGTAGTTCAAAATATATTTATTTCTTGGCATTTATTTCGATATTTTACATTTTAGGCAAATAAAGGTTCCATTCCCCAATCTGCAGAATTGTAGTAGTCACAAAATGTTAGGGGTATTTTGACTTTTGAATTACAATGTTTCTTAAATATAATAACCTATAAATTATTATCATCTGGAGCTATTTAAATATTCTACTTTTATTATATGCTGTGAAATCACTCTGGCATGATATGTGAATTAAATTTTTTTTAAATAATAATAATGGCCTACACTGACAACGCCTTACAAGAAACCCAAAGCGCTTTATTCATCCACTTATGGGGTGGTAAACTACTTGTGTAGCCACAGCTGTGGCGTGGCTGCCATTCTTCGCCAACAGCCTATCCGACCACCTCCAAACACCAATCACACAACCACATTCATACATAGGCAATTTGGGTTTAGAGTCTTGCAAAAGGACACAACAGTTTGCGATTGGGCGGGGATTCAAACCAGCAAACGCATACCCACTGCGCCACTACCACCCCATTTTTTGCATTTTACATCCAAAAAATATATCCAGACTTTTAAAAGCATATTTATTACCAACCAGACACTTGATTACCAATGATAATTTAAACATTTTATACAAAGTTTATAGCAGGACAAGCCTCCATGTTGTTAATACATACTTGTTACATGCTCATCCTTGTATTACAGACAGCCGTGGCCATATGCCAGGAGACACAAGTTGGCGTCAGATAAAAACTCTGTTCTTTATTAAATGATACACTTCAGTTGAATGTATATAAACAATGATTTGTTTTATTGGTGAGGGTGGTTCCATTGGTAGCGTGTGTGGGGGCAAACCTTTGTAAAAATAAGACCTGAAAAGCATCTGCCTGATATAGACACTGCATTCCACTCTCTCACCAAGATGACAAGTTGCCTTTAATCAATATTGAAATGTCATTTAGGAACTAGTGGTGGGCGAAATATCACGATTTTATTAAGATCAAGATCACAATTTGGATTTTTTTTTGTTTTAGTTGATTTTATATTTTTTGTCTTACACAGTAGACTATGGCTTCATTTATACCTTTTAACTAGAAATTCAATGCACATCCAATCCATTGTTCATCATAACATTTAACACTATTTAATTTCTTTTTTAAATTAATATAAACACTGGCATTGTTACAGTAAAAATGACAGTGAAGAGCAGAGGATAAATTAATGCACTTTATCACAATTCAACGATCTTCCCAGATTGTCATAACTTTATCACAATTTTAATTTTTTATCTCCATATCGCTCACCCCTAATGAAAAGCATCTAGACTTCTTCCTAATATAGACAGTGCATTCCCCCTTCTCACCCATATGACAAGATTCCTTTATTGAATACTAGAAATGTCATTTGAGGACTCTAAACTAAGCCATACCCAAGCTTATTCTTCAAAGTATCGTCTTTATTTGATTAAGTTCTTCCTCTGCTTCAGGAATTTCCGTTTTGCAGGAACGGGACGGGAGAGTTCTGTGCTATTAGAATTATCTGGGGGAGGTAAGACCCTGCATATATCACCTCTGTCAGTGTCAGCCCACTTGATAAACTGCATTTCCTGTCAGTGGAGGACATAGAAGGTTACGGCAAAGATTAAAAAGCACCAAACAAGCCTCCCGGATGGTGACACATAGCTACCTGCCCCAGTGCTGTGAATAATGATGACTGTTGAGATGAGCACAAAGAAGACTTCAATAGTGTCTAAATACAGATATAGAAATGACAGCTGGTAACGTACATATGTTTAGTTTGCATGAGTAAGGGGATACATTTGTGAAAGCACGTTCTCGCAAGCTTATCGTGAGCTCTGGAAGTCCATTGGAAGGGTCCTTGATGTTGGAATTCAGAAACTTGGACAACGCTATGCAAAAAAAATCCAAGATGGCCGCACCCCATGTCACAAGAGAGTGAAAAGAAAACATTTACGCTATAACAACAAACAAAAGTAAATAAGACAGACAGAGCACTATCAAACCCCGTAGTTCCTCACCAATAAAACCCTCAAAGGAATTTTTCATATAAATATATTTATTTCTTGGCATTTTACTTTGATATTTTACATGTTAGACAAATATTGGTTCCACTCCCCAGTCTGCAGAAAAATAGTAGTCCCAAACGTATAGTGCGCTCTGAGTTTTGAAAGTCGATTGGAAGACCCTTTGATGCCGGAATTCCGAAACTTGGGACAACTCGGATAATCCTAAATTTTTAAAAATCTAAGATGGACACACCCTACATCACAAGAGAGTGAAAAATATAATATATAGGCTTTAATATTTATAGAACTAATGATTCCATGAGCCTTTCACTACTGTTCAACCACTACCTGTTAGCACGCTACAGTGCACTTTAAATATCTGTAGTTACAAATAGTCAGAAACTTTGGCCAACTCGGAAAACCATGTACAAAAAAAAAATCTAAGATGACCGCTCACTACATCACAGGATCAAATAACTATACAATCTGGGTAACTATTTTTCCATTAGCCTTCCATTACTGTCCAACCACTACCTGTTAGCATGCTACAATGGCCAGTTTAAATATTTATAGTGACAAATGGGCTAAAATTCTCTTGGAAATCAGAAACTTGGGCCAATTCGAAAAACAAAAAAAATACAAGATGGCCAAACATTACGTCACAGGAGCGAATAACAACTAAAAAAATTGGGTAACTATTTTTCCATTAGCCCTCCATTACTATCCAACCACTAGCATGATAATGTGATCAATTTAAGTATCTGTAGTTTCAAAATGCGCTAAAATGCTCTGCTGTTGCCAAACCTGCTTGTGCCAACTCGTACAACAATGTGTAAAACAAAATCCAAGATGGCTGCACACTATAGCCAATAACAAGTATAAAATTTGGCTAACTATTTCCATTACTTTCCAACAACTACCTGTTAGCATACTACGGTGGCCAATTAAAATATCTCTAGTTACAAAAGGTGCTAAAATGCTCTGTTGCTAATCCTGCTACATGCGGCTGTTAACTTTATAGATTGTTTATTTCCGAGATTTCGTCACTCCAAGGTTTGTCTTCCGACCTGGGAGGACAACTGCATTAATTCCAACATAAACCATGCAGCAATATGCAAACATTTGCCTACATGCACTCAGCTGATTAAATAGCTGCATAAATTATTGTCCCCTGTCATAGCTTGATATAAGGCAGCGTCTCCTTCCTCCTTCTTGAATTGAATTGACTCACAAACACAAGCGGCCGTATTCGGAGTTGGTCTTGCCCGGGGAGCATGGCCTGTAGTATATTCACATCTCAGCACTGACCATAAGCTGCATTTGCTCGCTGCCTCCAGACACACCAAGGCGATTTATAGGTCTCTGGTTGAGGGCTGATTAGAGCAGCGCTTGTAAAATGTATTTTGGCATGTATGCAGGGTTTTACTGGAGCTCCTCTCTTGCCCATACATCACCCTTACATCAACGCGGAGGAAGAAAGAGGTGAGCCCAGA
This sequence comes from Hypseleotris bucephala, assembly GCA_036025885.1. Classification (NCBI taxonomy): domain Eukaryota; kingdom Metazoa; phylum Chordata; class Actinopteri; order Gobiiformes; family Eleotridae; genus Hypseleotris; species Hypseleotris bucephala. Next base: position 10,125 of record JAVQKG010099028.1, read on the forward strand.
ACAGCGGGCACGGGGCGGGGTGTCAGTGTAGGTAGACTGCATTGTTGGAGCCTCCAGCGGCCTTCACGTTGGAAATGGTTTCGCTCAAACTGTCAGCACCTCATTTATTTACTTTGGGACGTCACAGAATGGAACACAACATAAAGCTATAATTACAAAAGAAACTGCCCTCAATCTTTTCAACTGCAGCGGTGATTTCAGATGTCTTTCTGACTTTCATTGTCAGTTAAGTAAGAAGCATAACGGGCTTAGCTCAGTCAGTACAGCTTGGGTCCCATATTCAGAGCCTACAGTGCTCGTCCCGGCGTTATGAGTTTGAATCCGGTTCACGGAGTTTGCCAAATGTCACTCTCCACTTGAAACAATAAATCAGATTATTCGTGATTAAAACATGATATTTGCTAAGGGAATAAATACATACTACATTTTGCATTTAGGATGAAACTCTTCTTTTGTCTGTAAATCGAATCCAGCTCCAATCTTTATCTGGTTCAAGTTATGGAAGAAATCCCATATTTACGCATTAATCGATTAGCAAAATAATTGTTAGCTGCAGCCCTACTCTCCACTCTTCCCCTGCTGTCCTGTCAATGTACTCTCCTGTCAAATAAAACCAAAACGGGCAGAAATAATTACATTTGTTTCATGTTTATAACTTGTTTATTGCCACACTATTACCACTATTACCACATTAGTATCGTGTTGTAAAGTAAAGCGCTACCAAAAAAAGTAATAAGCACAAACATCACCCATATCCAATCCTGGCCTTTATCCAAACCTACACCCCTCTCCCCGGGACACATCCACAGGCTCTGCTACCTGTCACCCAACTTTCAGCATGATTTGTGACAGGGCCTTCTGACCAGAACAATTGCATTAACAAGCGCCGGAGGGCCGGGGCTGTCAGGCAGGGCTGATACCATGTGAGATCTTTATTAAATTACAATTATGAGACGACAAATCCTCTCATTGTTCCACCTTATGGACTCGCTTGGACACGTGCCACTGTCACATGAACCGGGTGAGTCATTTCTCAAGGAGCAGCCCCTACCCTTCAGGCGACTTGTCCTTCGTAGCAACTGGATGCATAAAGTGAACATATATATAATGCCTGGAACAATTAGATCCATGAGAGAATGATTTTAGATAACAGCATTACTATGAAGCTTTGTTATTTGTACTGTGCTTTATTGAAGATTGGGGAAAAAAAGTTTACTTTTTGTGTACATCACAACACTGCACTGTTGATTATTTTTACGATTAATCGATGGGTAGCGAAAAGTGCATAAATATGAGATTTTTTACAAATTTTGAATCAGATGAAGCTAAAACTATGCCACCTGAGGACAAAGAAGGTTTTTCATCTTAAATGTAAAGTGTATATATTTTTTGTACAGTTTTGGCTTAATTGCTGCTCTGTGTGGGTTGTTCTCTCCAAATGCAATTTTAATTTTTTATTTTATTTTAGGAAAGTTATGGACTACCCCTTTAACACCATTCCTGCAGATCATGATTGTAGTAAGTGTAAGACACAAATAGCCGAACTATAGGCCTATACTTTCCAATTGCAAGTAACATGCTAAGCTAAAATGATTCAGCAGCCTTTGGTCTGATCTATAGACTACTGTGGTGATAGATGTTAAAATGACAATAGTGCGCTTGATTAATCACACGCAGTCACCTTAAATAGGGTGTTGGGAAGTTTTCACTCATGTACTAATTATGCTAGCCTCTACAACAACATCAATTTACAGTTGGTGGGGTATTACTTTGACCAATCATATTTAAGTTTCCATTTAGCCCCTCCCCTGGCTTAAACTGATTACAGACACCCTACTTTACATTATATAACTGGGTCAGATAGACAGTTTTAAGCATTTTAATGTTTAACTTTTTTTTATTTTAGGAAAGTTATGGACTACACCTTTAACACCACTTCTGCAGATTATGATTGTAACAAGGGTTATTTGAGAGCTAATAAATAGGTTTCCCTAATAAAATGACGAACAAGTGACACAAATAGAAATATACACTCATGTACTACTTCTGCTGGCCTCTACAACAACATCAATTTACAGTTGGTGGGGTACTACTGTAACCAATCATAGGGCGTATTCACACTTGCACTGTTTGGTCCGGACTTTTGGACTTTCCAGTTTGGTCCGAACCAGAGTCTCTAGTCTGAAAGCTCCAGCGGACCAAACAGCTGCTCTTTGGTTCGGCAAAAAGTGCCGGACTCGGTCCGCACCAAGGTCTGGGTCACACTAGTGTGAAAGCGATAGTTCGGACTTTCGTACCAAATCCAGGAAGTCACAGACGTTTACACATGCAAACGTAAGAGAGAGGAGAGTGAAGCGGGTCATAAGATGGTTAAATACAGCAGACTCACAGGTTACGATGCTTTATCCTCGACTACTGCAGCGGGCTTCTATACATGCTCCTGTTCCCCTCACGTGATAATAGAGCCAAAACAATGTATTATTCTTTCTGTATTAACTTTATAGCATTGCTATCCTCTATCTTTCAAATCTACGCTAGTTTTGGGTTCATATTTGTCCGTTTAACTAGCCGCTAAAGTGAAAGCATTTCTCCACATGAAACACCATAACAACACGTCTTGCCGAGTCACGCCCCCGTTGTCATGGCGATGGCAGAGGACGCTTCAGGGAAACTCCAAAAGTTCGGTGATTTGTTGTCATGAAGAAGAAGCTAGTCCACTTAGCTTGGAGTTAGCATTAGCTTAAAGAGACATAAAACGAATAATTTTATTATCTTTTTTCATTAGTTTTTTGCTGTAAGATGTTACAAAATGCATTTCTCAAGTTTCAAGATTGATTTTTTAATAGCTCCCCCAAAACATAAAAAAAGTCTTGCATTATGATACAATTTAAAGTCTGTGGACCATTAGCAAGAAAATCACATTTAGCTACCATGACTTTTAGATGGCTTAACCTGGTTATGAACATAGTCTGAACAAGCTTTTTATACACCTACAGTATTGACTAATTTCCTCTCGCTGTCTATTTTTAGCCCTGTCTTTTATGTACTACTTTGCTTTCATACTTATTACCTCACAAACGCACGTCCCTTATTATCTCGCTAGTCTCAAAGAAGGCGTCATCCTCCACATTGAAAGAGCGACTTGGGACTAGGCTCCTATCGCTGACAATCTCCAGGTAGTCATTACTTTGTAAAGACACATTTTCCCCAAGCTATTTTTAAAGCACGCCTCTTTGACGCAGAAATGAAAATGCCGTTGATAAAATTACAGATTTTTATTTGTAACTCACTGCTCTGTCTCGATTCTTTGTTTTTTTGTTAGACTGTATTACACATGCAGCTCATATCAAAGCTTTATTTTTGGAGGCTATTACATTAGCTGCTTCCCATTTGCAGAAAGAGAAGGTTTAGTTTTTCACCCTAAAATCTTTTTCAATTTTAGTCTAATATGCTAGTTATTTTTAGTTTTCTTAACATTATAAAAAGCTTACATCATTTACCAAGTTCCAAATACCAAGCAAATTATGTCACAAAAAACACAATTTAGCTACAAGGAGAAAGAATAGAAAAATGTATAAAACAAAGTGATCAGTGCTAGGTTAAAAACAGTGACAGCAATTACCACTTCTGTGTCTAATCTAAGAGGTTGTTGGTTCAATTTCCCTGGTACCAGTCACACAGTCAAGTTGAAAGAGTCTGCAGGTCCACCCCGTGACTGCTCTGGCTTCCTCTCACCATACATTTTTTCACCTTTATGTGTTAGGAGAATTACTTACTTTAAATTGTCCTTATATTGGATTAATCTGAAACTGAATATTTGTTTACCTAAGTGTCGACCCCACCTTAGGCCCATAGTTGCGGCGATAATCTCCAATCACCTGCAACCTCTAAACCTCAATATTGATAATAATAATAATAATGCATCGATTTTATATAGCGCTTTTCACAACAATATTAGAAGCAAAATTAATGACAAAAAGCAAATATTGTACTGAATAGAGGCATCATAAGTTTACTTGTTTTTGCTCTACTTTTTGTTGATAATGTTTAGTGAAGGAAGCCACCGGGCATTTCCTTAAACTCAGAGTTGTCTAATCCAGTGTTATCTAACCTGGCTTTAGGCTCAGTCACAGTCTCACACTCCGACGGTAGCTCCAACACTTATAATGTTAATGTTATTCACTTTGACAGGACTGGTACTTATATTTGGGACGTCACCAGGACTATTTTAAGGCTACAGACTACAGAACTGGTCCTAGCCATCCAAAAGTATATACTGTATTATAAACCAGAGCTAAACCACAATAAAAGAAGGTAAGAGTAAAATGAGACCAAACCAGGACTAAATCAGCTAAAGACAAGGTCCACATCAACACTAACAGAGGTATAAACAGGTAAAAAATTAAAAAGCAGGGTACATGGTGAAAGAGTTTAAATTAAGATTAACTAGGACAAAACCAGTTAAAGCAGGACTAACCAAGAGCTAAACCAGAAACAAATTGAGGTTAATCCAGGTCTAAAACACTAAGCCAGGTCTATACCAGAACTTTACCAAGAAGAAAATGGTACATTGGTATAGACTAATGTATGAACTATAAGAATAACCAGGACTACATGAGAGATAGGTGAAAACTATGACAAAACCATGTCTAAACCAGGAGTAAACCAGGTCTGAACCAGGACTACACCAGGTCTGAACCAGGTCTAAACCAGGTCTAAACCAAGTCTGAACCAAATTTATCACTTAAACGATGAAGATTATTCTGATGCATGTTCTTATAACTGACAGAGCTTCAGAACCGCTCTACTCCTCTGCAACTTTTTGATTTATTTCCTTTTTCATCTTTTGTTTCTTGTCAAAGGTTTTATCCTCTCACACAAGTCAACTACAAGCAGCCCGCCACAAGATTATGACAGCTTGTCTCTTCAGTGAACTCGGATATTTAGGTTCAACTTTGTGTCAGTCATTTATAAAGATTATGGACTTAAAGCAACATTGTACAACTACCTTGACAAGCACCAAAATTTTATGGAAATTGACAGGGCTTGACATTAGCCAACCTGCCAAATGCTGGAGTTATTTAGTGGCTTTAGTGGCTAGTAAATGATCTCACTAGCCACTTTGTGTCTAGTTGGATTTTATGCTTTAAATTCAATTATTAGCCCACACTTTGCTTAAGAAAATCCACCCTTTTTTGTAACTCATTTAATTGGCATACATTATTCTAAATGAATGAACAAAGAATTGACCAAAAATAGGCTACATTTATGTTAAATAAATAGATGTAAATAGATTATAAAAGCTTGTCAGTAAGTAAAATGTGGCTAGTGAAAATATTAAATCGCTAGGAACATTTGGGGTATAATAGCCTCAGTTTCCACTGAGCTAAAAAGTTCCAGTACCTGATTGTCTTTTCAGAGCTAAGAGAGAGAGAGAGACAGTTGAGTTTCAAACCTAAGCCCCGCCCCTAGCTCCTTTCTCACCTCTCGCTAACTCTAAGTCTGCATA
>JAVQKG010099128.1:0-10000 GCA_036025885.1 Hypseleotris bucephala
TGTATCCAAAGATTTCTGTCAACATGACACCAACACATTTTGAACATTATGGGTACATTCTGAAATGATCTTAAAGCATGTAATCTTATCTACTAATCTAAAGCCATGTAAAAGTCTAATCTTTAAAGAAATTTTAATATAAGAATAGCTTGGACTAAATAATAATATATTTTATAGCTGTAATGTGTAACTTTGTCAAAAAGTAGTAAAAACCACAAGTAGAATAATATGAATAAGATTAGCATATTTTCAGTGTATTTTTAATGTCTTATATTAACATACCCCATCAGACTAAGGTCATTCTAAACGTGTCCCTGCGGTACTATATTTGACGATGCGGTGACCTGTCCCATGTTGTATTGCATTGCTCAAAAAATTCAGCTCAAATCCCATAAATTGAGGCTGTGTTGTACATTTTGACTCACACCAGAACAAACCTTTGTCTTTGTCTCCATATTTATGAATATGTATAGTTAATGGCTTGATGCTACTTTGACAATAACTGAACAAATCGACTGCATTTGTCAAATGCTTGACATTGTCTTGCTTTGTCCCACTTAAACACACTTTACATCCCACATTTGGTCCATTTTGATCGGATCAGAATAGTCATATTAGGTCATATTATGAATGGGATCAGAGACGTCAACTTTTTTTCTCATAGCCACTGTGACAGTTGTTTTAAAAGTTTCTAGCTAATTAATGGTTTTATTAGCAAGTATCAAATTGCAACTTTGTGAATCTTTTGTATGTGGTCATAATGCACGTTTTAGTATATTTTTCTTAGCTTTTCCCCTTCTGATTACAAAGAAAAAAATCACTTTCATGTACAGAAAAGGGTGCCCAATTACATAGCAACGTACAGTTGGTAAGCAAAAAACAAAACAAAAACCAAGTGGGCAATTCAACTAGAGAGAATAAAATTGTTGCCAGCCAAAATGAAAATATAACAATTTGGCTGGTGTTTCTAAACGAATGCTTCTAAACAGTCTTTATTTGCACTTAGGAGAATGTAAAATGAGAAAATGGCGACTGCGTTGTAAAGCTAATTTTTCAGCGGTCTTCTAAACTTGGATGGCATTTTTCTAATAATACTTTCAACAATCAACATGCAACGCACCTTTTCACAACAAGTCTCTTCAGAGAACAATTTGTAACCATATCTAAACATTGTCCCGCATAACACAACTTGCGAATATCCGTTTTCAGTCGCTACTATTGTCTGCCATGGAAAGTTTTGACCCTGGTTTTGTCACATGATCACCAACACTGTCTATCCTTATCTTAGAGGGGACACACCCAAAATCCAGAGCCCATGTTCAGCCTGTCACCAATCCAACATTAGCCTGCCTTTAGGTGCTACTTAGCGCCGCTCTGAAAAAGGATATGCACAGGCTTTAAAGGTAGTTTTGGAGGAGGGGGGTGAATTGCTCGCTCCCTGTCTACCGGTAAAAAGCTCATAATGCCTTGTTAACCCTTTCCCCATAGGTTACATACCGCGGTGACGTGCGCCCTAAGTCATATAAATGGTTGAGTTTGAGGACACCAACTCTTTTTTATGTCTGTTCTTTCTTTGCTTCTTGAAATGTTTATGTAGTGGTTAGAAAAGATAAAAATAGCAATAAAGTATATCTTAGCTTTTACAGATCTGCAGTTCTTCTCATAAAAAATGACTGAATGTGGAACAATGTAAACAAATGGCATGCATGTTTTGTGGTTCAACTAAGAATTAGTTGGTTCAAAGCCTGTAGGTGCTGGCAAAATGTAAAGTTAGGGGCAAGAATTATTGCATTGTCAATGCCAGATTAAGAAATACAAAATTAATCTTTACATCTGAACTTGCAACTTTACAATACACCTAAGCTATAACACACCATTAAAATTTGACTTTAATATCAGGAATATACCATGTGCCAAGGTATTCTATCTATTGTATAAACCAATGTTAGGCCAAATGCAAAAATCAATTCTTTTTTTTCCCTACCACTTCAAATTACGTATATCGTGACATACTTCAGACACAAAGGAAGGTAGTGCCACACCTGAAACTCCGCCAAGTATCCAATTTTTTGGTGCTTAAAAATGATTCAAAATATAACTTTAAGTGCTTAAAAGTGCTTGGATTTCAACTTTAAATTCATATTTTCTCTAACATTTTTACAATTCTTTTATTTTCTGTTTTCATAGTTTTTCTCTTTTTAATTTGCTAAAGCCACAAAGGTGTTTATTCTCCAAGGCACCTAAATCAAACTCAATAAACCAGTCTACTATTCTCAACTGAAGTGAAGTTATTGCGTTGTACTTCCTTGTTGACCTTTGGGTGCACTTTCTCCCGGGCCCGCCCTCCTCACCTCTGTGCAGCAGGCCTGACTGTCTGAACTCTGACCTGCTAGTGGAAAATGAGAGGTTTACGCTAGCTAGCACGGCCAACGTGAAACCCAAAACCATCAAGCTCGATACAATATTCAGACCCCACATTCACATCTCCTCCATGACCGCCTCTTACCGCTGTCCAAACTAATTCACTTTGTCAATAAACTGTTGTTCAAGTAAGAGTCAAATGAGGGTCAGGGAAACTCCAGACAGATCCAATAATGAATAATATGCACAGTGACTTGTAAAGCATCTTTGAGCACTATATAAGTTTGATGAAAATTTTAAACCAAAGGTAATTAAACAGCACAGACCTAAGACAATTATTTATTTTCTATGTCCTAATGCAATTACCCCTGGACTAAAACTAGTTCAGTAAATGCTCTATTATTGAACTACAAAACATATATGACATTTATTCCTTAACTAACCCTTTTCCGGTCCTATCTCACAATGACACAGGATCTTTAAAAAACATTGAATCTACATTGTATTCAAGATTAAAGCAGAAAACATTTATTATTTATTTTTAAATATATCTTAAACATAAATCTTATTTATAAAATAATCTTATTTAACTTACTCACAAATCAACCAACAAACCAATGCTTGCAATAACATACTCTATTGACTGCTAACAATTTTTTGTCTTGGTTGTCTGGCAGTTTAAATGTGCAAACACATAAACGTTGCACCCGAAGCGTTTCCCTGCAGGCTCTCTGCAAAACACTTGCAAATAACTGTGTAAAGTCTGATCTGGTCTAAGCCAATTGTTCCAGGTCACTTCCTTAAGAAGCTACATAAACAAAGAGAAAGTAAGGCCAAAACAATGTCAAGTATGTCGGTGTAAAAATGCTCTCCTGATGACAAGAATGCAAACTTCGCTAAGAGGCTAAAATGAAGGCAGCTAATCCGTAAACCATTACACAAGGCAAGATTAAAATGAGTTGTTGCCAGTGTTCATTTTGACAGCAGATTTTAATTTAGTCTTTTGATGAAAATGTTTAGTTTTAGTCAAGATTTGGTAAATGTCATTTTTTTGACTAAATGTCATGTAAATTTAACTGACTAAAACTATGATGAATTTAGTCAAGCAAATTATGAATTTTGATATATTTTGTTTTTGTTTTATTGAACTTGTCTGCTTCAAAGACTCTAATGCCACATACACATTGGACAATAGTTGGCCATAAGACTTTGGGTTTGAGGTTATTTGTCATCAGCCTAAAACTTGACAGATTGTGGCTGGCACTGACGGAAGAGACAGTAACTATGCTCCTATCCAATTAAAGCCACAGTTAAAAAGTATAAATGTGATCATAACTGCACTCATCCAGCTTTTGTTTCGTTTTTTATTAGTTGATGAAAATGTCAGGACATTGAGTCATAATTTTCGTCTTTGTCAATTACTTTTTATTGAATTTTTGTTTAGTTTTTGTCAGCAAAAATGTGTTGACAAAAACTATGATAAACTATTTGCAAAGAAAATTAACACTGGTTGTCACATTAAAACTGGACATTATTCAACTACGTGCAATGGATGAAGTACAAACGGGTGTGTTTGTTTTACCCAACACTATTACTGCAGCTTTGAGTTATACCACATTCACTTCTCTGAACACTTTTATGATTATTGGTGTCTGGGCCAGTTTAGTGGTTGGATACCCCACTCTCTGCTTTCTACCACCTCAGTGTCTAGTAGCATAAAGGAGAACTATGCAACTTTTGACGGAACAGATTTAGCATCAATATAATGATAAATAAGTTGTTTTGGGGCAAGCTTTTCCCCCCTTGTGTCTCTTGGTAAAAAAATATAATGTAACATGGCATTCTGTCCCTAAAAAATTCTGGAATCAGGTCATATGTCTCCCCAGAAACAAATTTAAGGAATACAATTAAAGAGCTAAAGAAATAGAATGAAGCTAAACAAATTCAGATTTGGTGTTTGAACTTGTAAGTAGCATTATGATGAAGTCTATGAGGACAGTGCCATTCTGAAAGGGTAAATCCATTAAAAAATGTGACACAAACAGTGACAAGTTGGATTGTTCCGCCTTCCCTTCCATCAGTGTGTTATTTTTCTACAGTGAGAAAATGAGTGACAACATGAGATAAAGAACAGTTTGGGTGTAAAGTGGTTAAGCTTTGTCACCACATAGCAAAAGTTATGTACCCCAGTTCCACCAAAAAGAAGGCTATGCAACTAAAACAAATATATGTTACTTGTGTTACTGTGGGTTCTCTCCATGTACATAGACATTGTCCCACTGTCCAAATGTTTGAACCAATATGTCTACCTTACGACCACCTAGCCATTTTTTGCCATTTAATTCCATTTTTTAATCAAAGAGAATAATGGGGAGTGACAAAAAGTGAGAATGACTTTAGATTTGAACCCACAACTCTGAAGCAAGCTGTACTGTCTTTGGTCCTACAAGGTGTACCCGTCTAAGGCCCATGGTTGCTGGGATAATCACGTATGACCCCTAATAGGACAAAGTGTCAAAAAATCAATGAATGCTATTGTTCTCGTGTCTAAATTTGTGGTACACTATCCCTGAACTTTATTTGAACCAACCCCCGTGCTTGTGCCAGATAATAAACCATTATGAATTTCTCAATGGGACACTGGACCGTGCTTGACTTCACTTTTTCACCACACAACGACTGAGGGAAAGCCAGCACCTGTGATATTGCCTGGGAATGTCCTCCTACAGCCCGGGCATCAGAGTTATTAAAAGGCTACAGAGCATGTCTCCGTTACCAAGTGCATCCACAAAATGACTTTTTAATCATGCTCAGAAAGGATGCCTTCTTACTCTCAGTAGCAGATGCTGTATACTTGAGAGAGCTTGGTTAGGACTTTTAATGAGCCGTGGCTTATAAAACTTCACAAAAAGATGAAGCAAGGGCTTGTAAAAGAAAGATGGCAGGTCTAAAAAGGGTCAAGATGAACTGTGAAGCAACTATTAATCTAAGGTAGGGTGCATGGTGGCAGAGTGGTTAGCACTCCCACTAAGAAGGTCGTGGGACTGCTATCTCTTTGAGTTGTGTCTGTGTGTCCTCCACAGGCCACAGGTTCTCCCCAAGTTCATAAACTTAGATCCACTAAACAAAGACATGCACAGATAACTGACCATGGTTCAGGAGGTAACTTTACTAGTTACTAACAAGAATTAACTGAATAAATAAATAAATAAATAAATAAATAAACTGATACGCAAAGCATTGTACTTTTGTCTCATTTGTTATGGCACATGACGCCCATTTTTATTTTTTAAGCATGTGTTTCTGCCACACAAAGTGAGGTTTTATAGGCTTTATGGCCCATATACGTAGTTAGAGTGTAATTTGTCTTGAACACACAAGTGCCACTGCAGTAATAATCATAAGCCCAGCTGTCATAAAAGGCCAATTTCTTCTTCTAGTCCCAAACCACGTCCCAAGTCTTGTTACGACACCACACAGTAGCATCATTGTTTTGTTAGTAGTGTTGCTCCTTAGCAACTGTTAGCAACTGTTACATGTACACATTGTCCTGCAATATTTGTAAAAAGAAAATCTGCCTAGCACAAAAGCATTCTAAAAATAGATTGTCATTACAATTGCATTTGAAGATAATCTCAAACCCTTTTTATGTTTAAACTATGTGTGGCATTCTATATCTTGTCTTATTCCATGTGCACTGCCTGTTTTTGGTCTTGGGATCCTGCTTATGCAAAAATGAATGACACAGAACTAGATTTGGTAGAACTATAAATGAATAGGCTGAAGGGAGGGTACAGGCTTTGTCAACTCTTATTCAAAATTTTAATCATTTTGACATGTGCAGAAAGAACAAGCTGCAATAGATTACCATAATGCTGATAACACAGATTATTATTTAAAATTTAGGCTTATGTCTTCTGATTGGACGTTTCCCTGCTTCAGTAAAGAAACATCCATCAGCCTAAAATTAATAAAATATCATTACACATAGAAATTCAGTGCCTAATTTAAAGTTCTGACACTTGCGCTTAAATAATGTGGTTTGGTAACATCCTTAGCATCTTTATGGCAACACAATATCAACTTGTCAGCCATTTGTTCACATTAAAAACACTTTATGGCTTTTACTTAGCAACATCCAAGCAAAGAGCTAAACAGCTCATTATCCAAAGAAGACACAGACTAACTTTGATCTGGAGGTGATCTGCAAGGCATGCTTTTGAGGCCAATGCTCTTTCTAATAGTACATACACAATTCAAGTAAAATGTCACTTTAATCTAAACACAAATTCAAAAAGAGAGTCTTGCTGCCTTTTTAATGTACACCATCTGGCTTCAGTATGCCTGTTGGTGTGTGTCTGTGTGTGTGCCTGTTAGTGTGTGTGTGTGTGTGTGTCTGTTGATCCGCAAGAGGGAAAAAAAACGACAAAAAGGGGGAAAGATAGTGGTTGTAAAAGTCTTGAAATTGTGTAAGTGCGCCATGAATCAGGGACTTGCAGAGTGTCCTCCTGGAAAGCTTTAAGTCTCACTTTGTCAAAGAGAAAACATTCCTCATACCGACTAATTTCTCTAATTATGTTCACGTGAAATGGCTACCAGATGACAACAACAGGAAATCAACACTCAGTCTGCCTGTATTATCACTCGGATGAATGGTATCCCTCAGAGAGTAAACCTAATGATAGCCGTGATATCGATGTCCATATTTGAGGGCTTCTACTGCCGCTCTGGGAATGATCCTGGGATTGGTGGTTAGAAGAACATCATTTTCATAAAGTATCCAACAATGTTATGCTTGTGGATTTCAGACAAAAATAATTGGTGAGCAAAGTATTGGATATTTTATTGGAAGTAGAGACCCCCCTTCGGGATTGGGGCGGTATTCACATTGTCTTGGGCGGGAGCAAGCGGGCAAACCAAAACACATCGGGTCACGTGCAGTCCCGAGTTGTGCGAGTGTCACAGTTCAGTCTATGGTCAGTCTATGGTCAGTCTATGGTCAGTGGTCAGTCTATGGTCAGTCTATGATCAGTGAGTGAGTGCGCAGCAGACAGTCCGCTCCGCTCAGCTGCTCTTCCACTGGAGCATGTCACGTGACATGCAGCACAGTATAAGTGCCTTTTCATCAAGTCTTGCACTGTGCGCACAGGAAAAATACAATAAAAACGCGTATTCGCGGTTCATATAAAAAATCCTCGGGACCCGTCGGGACCCGCGGGGATCTCTCGGGATTGGGCGGGAGTGAACAGAAAGTTTTCGGGATCGGGCGGGAGTGGGATTGAAAAGTCAGTCCCGTGCAGGTCTTTGATTGGAAGTTTGCTCTAGCGCATAGGCAACATGGTTTTAGTGCCACATGCAGCTTTTTAGCACCTCTCTTGTGGCTCTTTTAGTATTTTGTTATTTAAGGTAAACTAAAATTAAACAAGCAGAATTTCTTTATGTCCAAACCGTGTCTGAATATGGCCTTAAAGTCTAAAAACATCTGGGTCTGTACCACAACCAAACCAGGATTTAACCCGTTCTAAGTCTAAACAAAGTCTTAACCAGATTAGACTTAATTAGACCTAAACAAGGTCGAAATCAAACCTTCATACCAGATTTTTAGAACTACAAATAGCCAAAAAGCGGTCCTAGCAGTTGCTAACCCCAGCCTCAATGTTCTCAAGCAGTTAGTACACGAGATTCTATGTATACATATCAGAATATCCTGATTTCTATTGGGATTTTCTCATACTGTAAATGAGATATTGTCTTATCCCAGAATCTAAAATCGGGATACTAAGTTTACATGCACAAAGAATGACCTGGATAATTACAGGAATACTCAATCTAAACCGTTTCGATTGTGAATTATTATATAAGTGTTGATTATTTACAAACCATTACTTCAACATGTAAACACCACTGAGTTATAAATACTGTTAAATTCCTAAATTATAACTTCATTTTATTTAGTACAAATTTTAAACAGCTGTGTTAATGTTCTACAAAGGGCTTATTAACAAAATTCTTGTTCATCCATATTTATTTATCCTTTTTTTCCCACTAAATAGATGTAAGGCATTCTAAAGTGTTACCTCTAAATCAAATCTCACACATGGGACAGTATGTTTGTCAAAAATAAGTCCTTGGTCTCAGAGACAGGTGCGCCCCCCTCCTGTCCACAGCCCTGTACATGTGTGGGGTCAGATATTCGAAGGGGGTCGGGGTGATGCGTTTCGGAGCGGGCCCATACACTCCGGGCATTCTCCACGGCGGGCCTGGGTCTGTGGAGCAGCTGTGTGGGATCAGATGTGTCCACGCGGGGATCAGCAAACCCCCAGCGATTAGTCCCAGTCAAGGCCAGAACGCCGTGCATTCCAGCAACTTTATCCCAGGCCATTTCATCACCGCCGGGAATACAAGCAGCTCTCATCTGGAAAAATAGCACTGTTCATACACTAACATTTGGGCTTAGATGGTGGGTTATTGAAAGTTGATTTGTTTTGTTTTTATATTTTGTTTTTTTGAGAGAGTTGCCAGTTTGGTTTAGAGTCATTTTTGTTAGAAGTAAAGTGCTTAATTTTTCAAAATACATTCAAAGTATACTATGCAAGCACTATTAAGGAAGGCCCAGGAATCAAACCCAAGACCTGCTTCATGTCACCAAGTACTAGGGACTACCCTGGTCTTACAGTGTCTTACTGGAAGTTATTTTGTTTTGTATTTTGAGAAAGAGAGTTGTCAATTTGAGCTATAATTGTAAGAAGTGATTTATTTGTGATTATACAAGGAAGCAATATAGGGACAACATGCAAGCACTATTCAGGAAGGCCCAGGAATGAAAAAGACCTCCTTCACGTCACCAAATACTAGGGACTGCATTTGGATGATAATTGCACAATAATTACAATGTGTATACGTTTAGAATCTCAACAGTACATTTTATTGTCGGTTGGCACTAATATTACTTGAAATTTATAAGCTACTTACTTAATACAATAATATATTCACAGTAAGGTCTAAAGGGCGTTGTAGTGCAATAAAATGATGATTATTGCAATGGACGCTGATCACGATGCTAAGAAATAGCTACGATCGATTAATTATCAGTTTTGTTCATGCGATAAATGATAATATTGTATGTTGTCCCATCCCAGTTAATGAAATAAAACATTGCAAAAGGATAGACAAAATAATCCGGAGAAGTGGAAGAGGAAACGGGAATTCAAAAGCACTTGAATCCCGAGCGCAGCTGCACTATGGCGTTTCTCTGGGATCTGTCAGCTCAGCTCTGATTGGCCTGACATGGCTAATTCCTCCAGATGTTGAGCATTAACTGATGAGTGCGTGACTGTGGAGCAGTGAGGGGAGGGGGGAGGAGGGGAGGGGGGGAGGGGGCTCCAATGGGGGGAAAGCTGGCCCTCGGGCCCAGGGTAAACAGGGCCTCTCAGAGACCACTGTCGGCGGGATTTGGAGAGATTTGGAAGACAGGATCATCCGGCATCCGGGATTTAGGTGGCACAGAGCGCGGATTTTGTGTCAACAGTTTTGAAGAGGAGAGAGAGGAAGCACACATTCCCGCTCCATGCTCTGTGTTTTGGGAGATGTTTGTTTGTTTGGAGCAGAGGAGGGTGGAGTAGCCAATATTTTTACTCAA
>JAVQKG010099286.1:0-11933 GCA_036025885.1 Hypseleotris bucephala
CAAAATGTAATATTTTAGTTGAATTGACTTTTTGTGGCATTGAGCAGCACATTCAGTGTATAAATGGCATTAAAATGTAAATCACAATATAAAGAACTAGGAATTGGATACCACATTAAATGTGTAGTCTCTAATTTGGTACAATAAAACTTATAAAATGCTTTAACTGACCCTGTTCTGTGATGTAAACTAGCTAATCTGTCATAATTAATATTTCATTCTAGTCCCTTCCTTGGCGGCGCTACAGCAACATCAATTAGAGTTTGTGGGATACCACTTTGACTAATTGTATACGAGTTTTACTTTAGTCCCTCCCCTGGCCTCTACAGACATCCAATTTTTCACTAGTACTGAATTGGGTCTAAAACCGGACTAAGCATTGGTGCACAAATCTAATCCAAGAAATCAGAACAGGACTAAAACAGAAACCAAACTGACTATATATTTAACTGTAAAAGACTCCTGAGTACCACCAGTGTTACCGGCCCCACAGTTTGAGAACCTTTGCGACAGTCTTTGAAATGAAGTAAGTTGTATATCAGCCATACAGACCTGTGTTGAAAGTGGGGGTGACGCTGTAGGTAGCCCAGCCAGGTCTCTCTTATGGCCTGTCGCAGCTCATAATGGTGCCGCGCTGACAGCACTCCCACCAAAACATCGTAGAAAGGCAACGCTTCGTCTGCAACACACAGTCCCAATCAAATATTCATCTGTGAGTTAAGTACAAGCGAATCTGAAATACAAATCTAGAGACCATTACCTCATGTGGGAGTAAACCGTGCACCAGAGCAGAGCAAGGCAATAAAGATTAGGATTTTAGAACAAATTTACAATTAAAAAGTCTGTCTTCAAACTCTGGTTAAAAACGAGAACAAAACCAGAATTTTGCCACGTTATGCTCAGGACTAAACCGGGACTAAATGTGGGTAGAACCAGAACTAAACCAGGTCTAAACCAGGACTAAACCGAGTCAGGGTTAAACAGTACTAAACAATTTATAGTCCTGTCTTTGTCTTTTCACTTGCAGTTACCAATTATTTTTTAAGTTGTCATCAGGACTAAACTGGGACTAAATGTGGGCAGAACAAGGACTAAACCAGGTCTACATCAGGACTAAACCGAGTTGATCTTAAATACGTACTAAACAATTTATAGCCTAGTCTTTTCACTTGCATTTACCAATTCCTTTTCATTCATTTATATGGCCAGATCTAAGGACAAAAGTCATCAAAATGCAAAATAAGGAAACTCGTCGGATGCTCTTTGAGCGAGCGAGGAAAATTCCCTTCAGACTGAGATTACATTACTATTCCTCCAAAAATGGTTGCAGTAGAAATGTTGGGTGGCACAGAATAACTGTAAAATTAATTTGGTTTTTACATGCTGGCATTGCAAGTGTCAACTATGAGCATGCTAATTAAATATTAACATTTAAAATAGCCAGAACACCAGCTACAAATAGTTTTGTGATGATATTTAAGGTAAAAACATAAAATCTAGCCCCTTACCTCATGTGGTGATAAAGACTACAATCATATACAGCATGCATCAACAATTAAATTTGAAATATTTCAAGCTTTGACAAAGCATTACTTCAGCCCATATAATCTCTTACTGTGCCCTACAGTCAGAGATATGGTAAATTAACATACATTACTTCACAATTTAATTTTGCAAGTGGTCACTACCAAGAAAACCCAGCTCATCGTCCTTGAGCTCATCTGCAACACACAGTCACAGGTTTGCCAACAGTTATTATGCCGTAAAGATTGCTGCAACAGATGACTATATGACAAAAACATAGCAAAGGACGTCAGAGGAAAAAAGCAATTTAGCACTTCTTAGTAAGTACTGCTTTGGTAGAATATTCTAGCTTATTGCCTAGTGTGAGTTGTTGCACCATTTTACAAAAATAAATTACAACAAAAGTAAGGATTCTAAATACTAGACCAATTCATATTCTAAACATTATAACCTTGCACTTTGTTTAAATAAAGCTTAAAAATGTGATTATTTAATTCAGATCATTCAGGTCTACTAACCTGAGGAATAGTTCTTTGGGAAAAAGAAAATAATTGACACTGCACTGTCCTATTAAGTGTACATAGTTCCAAATATGTTAATGTCTAAAAAGCGCAAATCTTCGTCTGTATAGCTCAGCCGCAAACAAGCTGCATAATTGATCAAAAGCACATCTCCTCGCATCAAAAGCTCAAAAAATGCACCCTTCTACTACACGAGTGTGAATAACTAAGAAGTGCCTAAACAGCAGTCCATAGGGAAGCACTGTTAAAGAGCTTTACTTGACATCATCCCACCAACGCCCAGCACTATTTAACTGTCACATTCAAATTATTAGCTCCTAAAAGCACTGGATCCACACGTAGCTGCGATAATAACTGGATAAAGAAGACCCAGCATGTCAACTACTTATCTACACAAAGTACCAAGGCAAACAGACAAGCCAGACTAGTAGCAGCAAAGTTAGCCAGCAACACGATGGTAAAACAAAGTTATCGTGGAGGAAAAAGCTCCGGAGAAGAAGCCGAAAAGTACCCGGGGTTGTGTTGTTGTCCAGCGGATCGGAGGAGCGTCGTTGAGCCAACCACAAGTGCACCAGGACGGCGACAGCGCAGGGCAGCAGAGAGAGCGCTAGCCTCCGCATGGACAGAGCCCTTCAGTCAGCGGGAGCAGCCTGGAGCTTGTGCGGCTTTGGCGGCGCGGAGCCCCGTCTGTGTGGCCGACCTGCGCGTCTGTGTGCGGTCTGAGCTTCTCCGTGTGAGCGCCTCATTTCAGCGGCTCTCCGGACCCTCAGCTCTGCCTCATGTCTGCCTCCGAGAGAGAGAGACGGACCAATGGGAGACCAGGAAATCCTGCCGCGGTGCAGTCTGGGAAATGTAGTGACGGTTGTGGCCGAAAGAATAGTGATTTTCAACCTTTTTAGACTGGACCCCCAAAATAAGAAGAAGTTGAAAAATACAAATGCGCACAAAGCAAAATAGGCCTACATATTAAAATTAGTCATTTAATCTTGTATATAGGCCTAGTTAATTTTAAATTAGACTTCTGTCTTGATTGACATAGATAGCCTATCTTTTTTTAATATACAAAAAATATCTTTGTACATCATCACACGACACACTGTTCCCCCAGGTTGAGTACAATTAAATTTACACAAGAAATAGGAATGTCCAAACTTAAAGGGCCTTGTGTGAAAACGTGAAAATATGCAAGAGCTGACATTTTGACCAACCAGTTGAGAACTACTGGTCAATATTATATATATTTCTGTTTGAGTTGAAATTTCAGGGCAGGGACGTCACTAGTTTTTCAAAGATATGGGGAATGTTGTTGGTGAAAGGCAAATCACATTCATCCATTTGATTTTTGAGGCTGCTAAAGTAGGCTTAAATCCTGCCAATGTGCCCATGGTCATTTCAACTGCCTAAAACGCAACAAAACATGCATGCAAACAAAATAAGATTAGTATAAGATTTATTTATTTAATTGGTTATGGTATATTTAGGTGTATGTTTTTGACACATCAAGCAGAGGCAAATTTTGTGACATGGAGTCTAACACAATGGTGCTGGTGCTGCATTGCACCAGTTATAAAAATGAAAAACAAAATAACTTTATACCCTATAGGCCTTGTGATTTTTGAATAAAAAGTCAGTGTATGAGTGTAAGGATACAATCAGTTAACAGAAATCTTAAGTTAGTGTTTATTTGCCCAAAGACACAATGGAAATATTAAGTGAGGGCAATTGAGCCAGCCTTCTGGTCAGGGGACAAACTGCATACCCTAAATGGTAAAATGATTTATGAGATGTTTAAAAATGCTGCCCTCCAAAGTTGAGTCCACAATCAAACCAGATTACTATTTTACAGCCATAAAGTCATATTTTATGAGATCTGAGACACATTTGCTCGTATAAAATTTAGTACGATATACCCACACTTTTGGTAAGCACTGCTGTGGCCAGTGTTTTTTTTTATTTTATTGCTGCATTAAAAATAAAGCCAGCCAGTGCAGTTTTCCACCAAAGACCCTTAAATGTGTAAACAGAATACAGGAGTAAGCAGAATAAATAGTTTATCACATGTCTTTAGAAGCACATCAAAACTCTCAGATACAGATAGGAGCTGCAAATACCACAAGTGCTCCAAACCATTCTGCAACTGCTTGTAAGAAAAATGCTATAACAAACAAACTTATTTTATGCTTAAATTTCCCCGGGTGACTCGGAAAAGCTTAAAGATAATATAACCCTTTTAATTGTAGCTGCTGCACCTCATATGAATGGATCTAATGCACTGAGAAGGGAAAAAAAACAAAAACCAATAACTCAATGACTGCATAAGACAGAACATGAATTTGTATTGATCTAAAATAGTTTTCTGTGTTGTGGAAATGTCATTGTGTTGACCTTATGAACTGTGTCAGAAAAACATATTGAGAAACACCTGTGTTCAATACTTTATTCAATACTTTCATGTAAGACAAAGAAACATTTTACACTCAGTCTTCAAATGACCACTACATTTGGCGGTGGGGATGTTTCTCAATAATAAAATAATACATTTATTTTTCTTGTATGCTGTCTTGAGGTTGAGGTTAAAACAGACCTAATATAGGATTGATCGTTGCACATTATTTATTCCAACTAGTATTATTCTTCCTGCAGAGATTTTGTTGCATTTGACTCATCCTTCAAATGCCAATGGGGCAACCTGTCAATAGCTGCCACTGTGATTTAGTCTTTAGTATACAGGTTAGTTTATACTTCTGTTAGTCATTGTTCCTTCCTCATTGAATTCTTGTTGTACAACATGTGTGACTCACAGTTTTAATGTGCCTTTGGTTTGTGCACAGTCATTGTGCTTTTTTGCACCTTTCATTCTATTTTGAATACATTTAGGTTGCCATATACATTTTGCAACATTAAAGACAAGCAGTTTTGTGGAGCTCCCACGCTCTGGTTAGACACCTGTGTCCCCTGTCCCTGTTTCAAGACAGGAGCAAACCATTTGTGCCATTTGGGGGTGTTTACTTCTGGGAAATGAACAAAATCATGACACCCTCACAGCCAAACACAACGTCTCCAATCAGATATGTTGTTAAACGGTGGTGGCAACAGTGATTCTCTAGGTGCGTTTGTTGACAGTGCAGGAGTACGCAGGAGCACTTTATGGTTTGTTCCTACAGCACTCATGATTTATGACTTAAAGGGTCAATCCATTTTTAGTTCTTGGAAAGGACTAAATCTAACATGCCCGATTGAGACAAATACATCTTTGGGTATGTTTTGAGGTAGAACCAACTTCAGAACCTTGTTAAAAGCTTGGAAAAGTCAGTAGGACCTTTAACATGCCTTTGGTTTGTGCACAGTTAAAGAGACTTACTTCTTATTTTCTTCCATATGTCTCATGTTGAATAGCCTCAGACCCCGGGATAACACTGTCATGTGGATTACATAAATTATTTTTGTGGGTACACTCATTATAGAGATGTTCTTCACTGCCAGCCACACATTATTCATTTGAAGGAAAAGGTTGTTTGTGGCTTATTCACCTCCCAGCGCCTCGCCTCTATCACTACTGCAGCTAAAAGATCCAAGACTGTTTTTATTTATTTACTTTTGTTGCATTGCATCTTATTTCTACTTTCCTTGCCTTGAGTGTCAAACAACCAGCACACAAAAAATCGAATGGTTGTAATTTATTCATTCACCTGTCTCCACTTATTCGTGTTAGGGGTTGCAAGTCGGAGCTTATCCCAACAACTATGGGCCTTAGGTGGGGTATACTCTGGAAAAGAGTTGGTTAGTTGCTGGGTTGACACAGAGATACAGACAGAAAACCATTCATATGCCATCAATCATTCACTGTGCAGGATTTGAACCAATTCTTTCTGATTCCTCAAATAAATTTTCAATTTATTTTGTGGCATTTTTAATGACAAAATGTAATCTTTTTGCACATTGCAGTCAGTTTAATTTAAATGGTTTTCTGACCTTTTACACTCCCAATTACAAAAACTACATTCAATATCATTAAATATTGCATTAGGTTTGGAGAATTAATTGACTATCTGTTATCAATAGTAAAGAGTGCATACACATCAACTTTCTCAATGTAAAAAACAACTTTCTGATTCGTCGCAACAAAATCTAGCCCGATCAAAAATGAAAAAAAATGATAACATTGCAATCAATTAAGCGGTAATGACAGACAAGATTTGTTTTAAGATATCTTATCAGTCTAAGTGCAAATAAGACAGACACAATTTCCCATTAAAGCAAAGTAATTATGTGAATGTGGATGAGACATTTTGCAGCAAATTGTTCAGTGTGACTGTGTTGGTGTAGGTAGGATATGTTTGCAAAATGAATTTTATTTTATATCGGTATAATGTTGAACTGCTTTGTGCATTCCAAATCCTTAATATCATTGGTACACTGTTTTTCCACAGTTTAAATGTTCAAATTTAACTATTGACCTGGGAAAAGTGACAACTCATTAATTCTTACAGTATTTCCCTCCACAAAAAAAAATCACAAGCCTGCCTGACTGACAATAGGAAGGGCATCTGACATAAAATGATAATTGACAATTTATTATGCACAAACTGGTGATTTGTTGTAGCTTGATGTTCAAAAGGGGAATTACTACTTAGTGGCTCTAATACCGTAACTTTACAACCACTGGTCTATCCAACTGTATACCTCTTTTATAATCAGCCTATAGCTTTAGCTCAACTTTCCCATTTGGAATAATAGGTATCCCCTATTCCTATGCAGTGCCACTTGGCCTTGGCCATCTTTGAATCGAATATGTCGTCATGCATATCACTCTTATGATTATTCACTGCGGAGTCCAATACAATCCATAGTAGATCATAATTCAAAGTCTGTGTGACAGTAGCAGCAACACATTATAAACAAAGTAGTGATGCGAGACAGGGTTTGTTAAGCTCTAATTCAGGTTTACTCCCAGGTGTGGCTTGTTGATGCACGCTCCAGTGCTCACATCAAATACAACGACAGACTATTTCCATGTTAATATCAGACACTGAATTATGATCAGGGACTCGCTCTATCAAACAACCTGCAGCCAGACTGTGCATATGTTGTCTTGTCAGTGGATCTTGAATGCTAATGCTAAATGCTAATCCCTTGGTCTTAAAATGCAGTGCACATGGGTGGTGTGTACAGATGGCCTGTGGTGGAGTTTAGCCACAGGAGGTCCCCAGCTCACACCTCTGCAGCAGCCTCGACATGACTCAAAGGCAGATCAAATTGAATGGTAACTAGGAGAAACTATTTGATTTTTCTTTTGGCTTTTCATTTCATTTTTGGCAAATCATATTTTATTTTGCATTCAAGAACTAATTTGGTAATACAGTAATGGTGTGATAATATACTGGTAAAAATATGATGACACCCGTACCGTATAGAGCTGTGTATTAATGCAATTTATTTAGCATGGTAACAAGAGAGTAATGCAATATACAATAGCACAGCAATTCCAGATAATTTATTGTTAGGGGTAGCGAGGTTAGGATTAGTAATTACTATACTTAGAAATGTTTAGAAATTACTTGGACGTACCTGTTTGTTAAAGTAAAGTGCTAACTTATGTCTGATTTTTATATATGTATTTGTAAATTAAAATGTACTTTGCTGCGTACCACTGACCCATGGACAGACAACCATTCACACTCTCTTTAAGTAGCTGAAGTACTTGGAGAGAACCCACAATAACACAGAAAGGACATGCAGACTCCATCCAGAGAGATCATAGTCAGCAGACATAAGGATTGAACATAAATCTCCCCCCATGAACTAAAACCAAAGTATTTCAGCATATCTGGTACTTTTTAAAACACAGCTCTAAAAATGTCCACAATAAAAAAAAGTGAAGACAGACAGAGGTGGGTTGCTGTTTCCTTTAATTCATTTGATTCATCAGAGGATTTACAAAGCCTGCGATATTTAAATGCTGTTTTCCCCCAAAACAATAATAATAATCATAATAATATCATCATTCATGAACACATCTGCACTCCAATGAGAATTATGTGCAGCGTAGCACCCAGAAGTCAATAGCAGTTCATACCATAGTCTCTGATATAGACAGAAATAAATCCATGCAATATTCATCTGGAGGCATTAAGTTTCTCAATTCACATTTGGCACCATCTTTGTCTGGAGGTCAGGGACTGTTACCTGAGCTCAGGAAATAGACATGATTGTTTCAGCTCAAAAAACACTTTGAGCTGTGTCTGAAGATACATTTACACTAGAGGAAAAAGTGGCACACGTATTGGAGATTGAAATGCTTTGAGTGAGCATTACTTGTATGTGGGTTTAAGACTGACTTTCAGGTTGTGGTCTGGAGGTTTAGTAAAATACATCTAACAGGATTTCGTGGTTTGGGGGGTAAAGGCAAACATGGGTAGGAGGCCCTATGTATTTGACGCAACCAGATGGCTTAACCATATAGAGAACAATAAAAAGGTGTATTGGCTTTACCTATTAAAGTTGATTTACCAAGACATGTGTATTTTAGGCTTCATTTTAGGCCCTGAAAGCTTGGGGCTCTAAGCAGCTGCCTACTTTTGCCTAATGGTTGCGCTGCCTCTGCTCTCTGACCCCCTATCCATGATGTAAAATAGGCAATCTGTCAAAAATATGGTTTAACTTTAGTCCCACCCCTGGCCTCTACAGCAACCTCAAATCAGAGTTGGTCGGGGGAGGGACTAAAGTAAATTCAACCACTATTGGTCAAGCATTTTTTTCCAGGTCTGAAGAGGATGTGAGCCACTTAAGCATTTAGTGTGAACATAGCCACTTTTTCTCAAGTCCAGGATTACATTTCTAATGCAATGGCTATTCAAGTACCTAGATTTTTCTTTTAAACTAAGACACATCACTCAAAAAGCTCGAACTATTGAAGGGATCCTCATTCAACATGTAAACCGACCCTTATAGCATTGTTTTTAAAAAATATCAGATAGTATCAATAATTGCATGTATTTATAAATTGTATTTCTCATCCTAAGTATCATACAAGCTCGGTTAGCACTACACGTCATGTAGCTGTCAGTGCTGTGCAACAAATATTCAATAGAACTACTCAGAATAACAATATTAAGAATAACGCTCATAACAATTCATTGTAAAAATTAGCAAATGCTAGATTAATAATAATAATAATATCTACCATTTAAAGGAAAGGGTTTTTGAACAGTGTGCTTTTTCTTCTTCCCAAAAAACAAAGAAAAAGGAGAAATCATTTAAAAGTCTGGGACCAGTGTTGGTCTCACAGACATTGGCACTGACTGTAACATACTGTACAAAGACAAAAGGACAGTCCTATCAGAAACACATGAGGCTGTCGAAAAGGAGCAGAAAAACATGCAGGCCTGAAGTTTGGCATTATAATGTCAAAGGCCATGCCATTCACTCTATAGGACAGGCAAAAGGAACCAGCTCAGGAGACATGCCCGCAAATCAAATCATAGAGGAGAAGGCAGAATTTAAGATTTTGGGTTGACTTTCTGGTTAGTGTGGATGGATTTGAAGATGAATATTTCAATATAGGCTCATATAAATATATACTTTTTGGGGTGTTGTTGAAAAATCTGCAATTTCTTCCATTTGAGTGTTAGTGTGTATGAGGTTCGATATAATAATTTAATAAATAACAAGAAGGCAAACATGTAAATGCTAAATATATATAGTATTCATTCATTATTTTCAAATTATAGGTTGTCTGCAGAGTAAGAAAAAAATCTTCAAATAAAAACACTGAATTTGTAAATAAGTTTAGAGCTAATGTAACTCATAAAGAGAGAAAAAAATCAGTTTAACTTTATCTTTCTCTTAATTGGTGTTAATTTTACAGGGGATATTGTAATGTATTTCTAGTCATGAATAATTTTGGATTTACAGTTTGCTTGCAACTTGATAACTTGCATCTCACACTATCTTTGCTTAGTAACAAGTTTATCTGTACCCTCGTCCTCATTAGGCTTAGTGAAAGGGTTACTAACAATAAGGGTACGTTTTCTGTCTCCAGTCTGAATCTGACAAACAAAATGTTATTTTGTTGCTTACTCTGGAGGCGAATTTTTCAAAACACCAATATTAATGAAAGGTCACATTGCAGCTAAGTGTAGCCACAAATAGCCAGATAAAGATGGTAATTTGTAACAAAAGCTTGTTTTAAAAATGGGCAGATAATGTTTTGTTTTCAGATAAAGTGAAAAAGGGATTAAATGTTTAAAGACATTTGGGCAAATCTGTGTCCTGAGGCATGTAAAAATCTAGCACAATAAAAAGGAAAGAAAAACATCTCTTCTTCATTATAAGCACTGAGCAAGGCTTCTCTAATAACAAAGCATTAACAAACCTATTTAACAAGACATGGTACGCTCAAACGGGTTGCCAGGTTGGGTAGCCGACTCCTCCCCAAAAAACCCTTCAGCCACCAGGACAGAGCCAGGCAACAACACAGAGTCCTCCTCATGGTAAACCCAACTCAACGCCAAAAGGCCAGTGGCTTTAGGTGTGGTGAAGACAGAGGAGCACCGCGGGACGTCCCGGCACAGACGGCCCATCAGAGGATGCTGCAGAAGAACTTCTTCTCCCGGAAGGGGTTCTCAGAGGCCGGGACGGGGACGATGAGAGGGTCCTCACGTATGTGGGCGTCGCAGTAGGCCATCAGGTCCGCTGCTGCTTTGGAGACCTGGGATTGGACAAGAAGACATATACAGGGTATATTATGACAGATGTGGACAGTTGCAGGGCTGACACAAAAACAAACAGACTCACTTTCATTTACTGAAGGCTATTATGATTAACCAGTTATCTGGTATGAAGCTGATTGAACCTATGGTGACTGACCTGACAATCAAACATTGCCTGGCCAACTGCGACTTGCTCTTTTTTTTCCATACAAGTTAGTCTTATCTCTCCATAATTGCAATTCAATTTCAAGGGAGTTTATCGATGCATAGTACTGATCAGAAACACCAGACACCAGACAAAACAAAAAATGCCAGACTTGCATAGACATGTTTGTTTGTTGTTAACAATCACAGTCACAGTCACATTAGAAATGTACTATATGACAACACAACACACACAGCTGCTTACTTTGTGTCACACACAATCTTACTAGTTTTATAGTGACTTTCTAATGCACTTTGTATTCACAACACAGCATTCATGTGGTCCGAATATATCATTAACACAGTGCCAATATTATATGCACAGTTAAAACTTCATTGTATAGTGTTGCATTTTAATGAAAAATAATGACCTTCACATTGGCAAGAGAAAATACTTAAGGCATTTTGGTATTTCTAATTAAAGTAATGTAACAACTTGTTTTTTTAAGTCTGAGGTAAATGCAAAGAGTAGGTTTATATTGTCAAGAAGGACTTGACTGTTTTCCTGAATACACATCATCATTTCAGCGTTTAGCCCTGTGGCGTTACACTGAGAGTTACCTCCGCCTCCAGGCATGTGTCAGACTACAACACAACTCATGTTAGAGGAAGGACTTTACAAAACCTCGATTTTCTGTTGTTTATTTAGATTATCGAGAGTGATACTTGAATTACAAAAGCAGTTATTCTATTTTGCATGGTTTAAAAATTAGTCACTCTCTTCTGCTGCTGTCATCCCTGGCAACACTTTTGAACTGGAGAAGAACTGGCATAAAAGATAGTCACAGCTCTGACCATTTTCTTCAGAATTGATTACATCTCTTGGATGAGAAATTGAACTTTTTAAGATTCAGAGAGTCTGGGTGTGGGGCTGTGTGATAAGTAAAAATATAATATCACAACATTTATTAAGCCAAGATCAAGATTTTGATTCCATCACGATTTTAGTTGACAATTTTTTTTTAATTTCTGC
>JAVQKG010099301.1:0-15183 GCA_036025885.1 Hypseleotris bucephala
TGAATATTTTTTACACTACCAAGCTACAACTTGACGACAAACTATAGAATACTTAAAGTACAGCCTATAACATGTTGGAGCCCATGTTGACATCTACAATGCACAGCCACCATATGTCATAAGCCAATATACAATTTGTCAGTCCTAGTGCCTGGATGAGAAGAGAGCGTGTAGTAGGGATAGTAGTAGTAGTAATTTACAAATCACTACACACCAGGTGGTATAGTTTGCTGTGGTACTTCTTGAACAGAAAAGCCAAAAGGAGGACAAAGAATGTGAATGGGTCTCAAAATGATTTTGTTGCTGTTCTATACTGTGAAATTTAAGCTAAACTTAGTGTACATGAAAATAAATTACTTTAAAAAGGAATAAACTAAATCTAAGTGTAATTGGTTTCTTTTTGATTGAAGTGTCAAATTGCTCTTTTAGCCCTGCGACTTACTGACTGCACACCGCCTAAAGCCCATAGTTGCTGGTAAATGCATGTGATAAACTATACATTGATCTAAAAAAATCTGTTTTTCTTTCACTTACACACTCTGGTCCGGTAAGCCTGTTTTTATTAGACCACATTTTCTCCAGTCATGCACTTTTTAAATTACACTTGTAGATATCCTTTCTTGTCTAATGGCTTGTCCTAGATTACCCACCTGCAGTGCCCTTATTTTTCACGTTGGAGTCTTCCTAGTCGTCTAAACACAAAATAAAGCCTCCTCTACAGCTATATTCCAGCAGGCAGCCCATGGGACATGCTCTGCTAACACTAGCTTCAACACACTGTAACTCACTTTTTATGACATCTTCCTGGAAAAGGGATTAAGGCAAACCAAATTATTCATGAGAGATTTTGTTTGGGGGGAATGATAGTAGTGTTATTTGGACTCTTAATGATAAAATCTGGGAAGTGCATGTGGAGTTTAAACTACTGCTGTGTGTTGGAAAATTAAGAAAAACAAAACATAGTAAAAAACACGTGTAAATATGGTTGTAAAGTGAGGCACGTAGAAGCACCCAGAGGACAGATCAGAGAACACTGTCTGACAGAGGTAAAGCTATAGTGCCCAAATTATCTTTCTATCCAACTTTATTTCAGGGGTAAATGATATCTGTTAATTAAATCATATAGATCTGTATCTTTGGCTCTATCTTGCAATGGTAGCGTTCTTTGTACCATTAGTGACCATAAGAAAATATTGTTGTTTCTGACCATTTGTTATCTATAATATATATATATTGTATCTTAACAGACTAGAAAACCAACAAGAAACATTTGACAGAATATTCGGTTAAAAAATAAACTCCATCTACAGTTGTGGTGAAAAGTTTGAGAACACTTCATCAGTTGAATAGGGAAAGTGTGTTCCAAAATGTTTCTTATACCTTAATTTGATTAAATTTTCTGGGAACTTTCTTTGAAATGGAAAATCTTTAAAAGTATCAGTAAAATGTTCAAATGATGTATATCAAATTAGTGTCCAATTAGTTAAATAAGCCAAGGTCAGTTTTTGTATTACAACTAAAAGTTATTGAATAGGTCAACAACATCCCAAAGAAATGTGCTCTATAGCTAACTTGTGCTTCTGTTATGCTAATTTGTTTAACTGTTGATTTATTTAAAACATGTCAAAACTTATGACCGGGGCTGTCATGTGGCTAAATGTGTTGCTATAGCCAAAATCTACCTGAAGTTGGCAGGCCGGCTAGTTTGAAGCTCTGGCACTGTATATATTGTATGTCTTACTCAATAGGACAAAACCAGCATGTCATCAGATTACGACACAAATGCTTTGTCAGTAGTGCCACACAGACTGTCTTGTGTACACATATTTATACACTCACTTATGCTTTGGAACACAACAGCTATAGGAGGTCTGTCTGATGAAGCAGAATCTAACACCATACATCTCACAGCATGGGGTCATCAGGTGAATGTGATACAGCAGGTTAAGCTAAAAATCAATACACATGTGCTGTACTGTAGAAATCAAATTAGGGCTTGGTGGATAGTTTGATAGCTAAGGAAATATGAGGAAGGTAAATTAAGGAGCTAAAATAAAATAAAATGATAATAATAATGCATTGATTTTATATACCGCTTTTCACAACGACTCAAAGACGCTTTACAATTGCATTGTTCATTCACTCCACAGACATACCCGGTGGTGGTAAGCTACTTGTGTACCCACAGCTGCTCTGGGACAGACGCGTGGCTGCGAGTTTGCACCTACGGCCCCTCCAACCACCACCAAATTCATTCATTGGCAATGCGGGTTAAGTGTCTTGCCCAGGGACACAACGACAATATGCGCGGGCGAACATCTTACCTACTGCACTTCTGCCACCCCAATGTTGGTCAATAAAATAATCAATAAATTAATAACTCGATAAAATAATTGTTGGTCATTTTGGACCATACCTAACTGACTGACTAGTTTTGTCGCTACTGATCAAACTGCTAAGACTTGGATAATCTCAATTACAGTTTTCAATGACTGGATGAGTATAGTCGACATATACCTCAGTATCTGTGAGTCAGGTTTATTTCAAGGATGACACAGTTGTTATCCTATCCCTATGTCCTTTTACATTACCAACTGACTGTAAGTGGAAAACTAATTCTAGCTACAGTACGCCCTCTATCCTAATACTGAGTAAGACACGATGATGTGATGGAAATGTGGTAAATTATGATTGCTGTTATCCTTTCTATTTTTATTGACGTGATTGTTGAGTGAGTAGAAGATCAGAGTTCAGATCAACAGTCTCAGAGGCAAGCCTTTATGTGGATTAAACAAGGATTTGAGATTTGACTTTTTTTATCTGTGCATTTTTGGTGAAGGGGTTTTGAATAAAATGAAAATGCAGTGAGATTAAATACAGTAACTCTCATTTTTGTGCTATGACTGATCACTTTATTAGGTACACCCATTAACTGCTAGTTGAGACAAATTAGTTGGCAATTACATGGCACTGAACATGTTTACAGCAAGCATCAAAATGGAGAAATGCAATATTTTCGATTCAACAAGTGCTGATTAGTTGGTATGTCTTTGCACCAGAGAATAGTCCCAGAACTGAGCGCCAGTTCTGTGGACAAAAATGTCATGTTAATGTAACCTGATGCAATATGGAAAAGTAACTCAAATCCTGCCCAAAACATGCACGTTTAATCCACAAGCTAGATACATCCTAACCAAGATCCTGGCTCAAGA
Organism: Hypseleotris bucephala; assembly: GCA_036025885.1. Lineage (NCBI taxonomy): Eukaryota > Metazoa > Chordata > Actinopteri > Gobiiformes > Eleotridae > Hypseleotris > Hypseleotris bucephala. Next base: position 3,213 of record JAVQKG010099301.1, read on the forward strand.
TCTGGAGATGGGTCCCTGGGTGCTATTACTGTTCCTAATGTTATTTATACAGTTTTAAACAGTATCCCAGTGAATGTATTTGTTTATGAAATACAGCCCGCAACATCAATACAGTATGACCCAAAAAAGGTATCTTGATATATCGGTTTTTTATATTTATATTTTGTCCCACCCCTAGACAATAAAGTGTAACCTTAACCTTTGTAACAATTGTATGCATATGACCATCTCTGCACAAAATGACAAATCTTGAAGCAGAAGACCACACTGAACCACTATTAGGTACACTATCTACCTAATAAAGTCGCCAGTGAGTATCTACACATCACTCAACTATGTATCTTAACCAAACATGACTCCTCTTTCTTTCTATTCTTTTTTGGTACAGGTGTTAGAAAATTGCTCTGAGTGTGACATATGTGTTACAGAGGGCCTAAAACCACAGCCTGCTGTCCCATCCAGTCTGAGGAGAGCACGTGCTGTGACAGTCTCTCCATTGAACATGTCTTTGGGGATGCTCCATTATTTACACTTTGACTTCCCCTGGCCGCGATGAGACATGACAGCAGCCACAGGAAGCTCATGAATTTAACAGAGGGGCCTAAAAGCACACATTGGGAAGGGTACGGGCTAATGACTAGGCCTGGGGAGCAGACTGACGAAGGAAGGCAAAGAATGCTACAGATTGTGCAAGGTGTGTTAGAAGGAGAGCATTTAGGGACAGAGGGTGATAGAGAAACAATGGGGGGGATTTAGTGATGGTGCATGGACTATAACAGTTGACTAATTACATTACAATCAGCTAAATTCAGAGACCACAATCATTCCCATATTTTTATGCTTTAGTCTCTATAGTAAATAACAGTAAATCATCTACCTACTAGCTGTTTTTATGTATTTGGCAAATAGATTTTACTTCAGATGCCCTTCCTGATGTAGCTCTTTCATGTTACTCTGGACTAGCATAATAATGTTTGGTAGTTGATAAACACCAATAATTGTGCACTTTTGACGATGACCAAAATAGTTAGTTAGTTTGGGTTTATTATTTCTGATTATACAAAGTTAGTAAAGAAATGTCTGTCTTTAGTTTTTGCATTAGTAGTGGTTGATCATGGGTATCGATCAATCCACAAAGCCCAGATATTGGTATCAGTATCAGGACTGAAAATCCAAATTGTTCCAAACTGTTATATGAAAATCCATGCAATTTCTTAGTAAACTTAAACTTCAATAAAAAGCTCATTTATGGGCCACGGTTTAGCTCAGTTGGTGGAGCGTGTGGTCGAGAATTAGCTTTAGCTATAAACCCTATGTGCTGAACATCAGTTGCAACCTCTGTATTGGAACTATGTTTATTTGCATTGTCCTTGTCAAATAAATAAATATGCAAAGCCAACAGTGCTTGCCCCGGCGTCGTGAGTTCGAATTTGGCTGACGGCGTTTTTTTAGATGTCACTCCCCACTCTTCTCTCTGATTTCCTGTCAATCTACTGTCCTGTCAATAAAGCCAAAAAGGCCAAAAAATATCTTAACAAAAAAAAGTTAATTTATCTGCACTAATTTGTCATATTCACAGTAGTAATAGAATATAGAAAAAGATTGCAATTTCTGTATATTTTCTTTAAACGCCAGATTTTCACCCCAAATGATTAAGCCCTAACAGCAAGTATATGAAGAAAAAAGTAACAAGACAGATTAAAGATGATGTCATATTGTGTGATGTCTCGGCTGTTGCTAAGACTGCACCGTGAGCAGATTCTATGGTGTCCGAATAGATGGGATAACCTCATTTAGACTATGACTCATCACCTGATGCACCACCCCACCAATAGACACCAATGAAGCTATCAACAGTAAAAAGACCCACGCAATGCACTTCCTGTTGTAGGCAAGGCTATTTGACTAATGGCCGCTGAGGTCACAAACACGATTCTTGCATTTTAAAGGATATTTATTTGCTGGGCTCAAGGTGGCTTTTTACTAAGAGTGTATTTGCATGCATTGTAGTCCTCTGAATGCTAAATATAACCATTTCTCATAGGATCAACCCATCATCAAGATTAGTATGAGCTTGTGATTACAATAATACAATGGCAATACAATGGCTGGGTGCACTTATGTCATTGTTTCCTCTCTTTGTCTTGTGTGTATACCTGCTTACTATGTGTTTTACAAGCCTGATTTTTGTAAGTAACTTTTTACAGGAAGTGCCTCGAATGACAAGCTACTTTCATTGGCCCCAGGAGAACAGCTGTCTATCCCTCAGTCATGACTATACGCCAAGTGCAAGGGGATCCGCCCAGTCCCACTGCTGCCAAAGTGATATCATCAGATTGCAAAAAGTGGGCACGCAGCCATACAGGGCATTTTCATATAGTGGAAAGTAAGTCTTCATCTATCACTTTTTTGCCTTTACATTCTATAGGCTATTTTCCTCTGCATATATTAATCCACAAGAGACAAGTGAAAGTAAGTTGTCAGATAAAGGAATTGAAGCAGTGATAATTTTATGTGTGAATGTGTGCCAAGTCAATCAATCTTGCTTACAATTTTCAATATTAAAATCTTTAAGGCCCAGTGTAGTTCTTCACATTGATGTAGTCCATTAGTTGTAATAGTAGTCTGTCTGTGGAGTATCAGTTGTCATTGGGTTTGTGCTTGAGTGCTCTTAATTCCCTCCTGAGCCCATCTGGACAAGCATCTTGACAAACAATAAGAACAACTAAAAACATTGCACATATTTGGATATACACTGGTATTTTCAATCAGTTGAGTATGCCTAAATGATAAAAGAATGGTTTGTATAACCAATACGTGCATGATTGAAACCAGTTGTATTGTAGATGTAAAAATATATATTAATTAACAAAAATGAATGGTTGTCGAGGTTGTGTGCCTGCCTAAAACCCGTAGTTTAGGGAACTCCTTAAAAATATGTTAAAAATTGTAGTTGGTCTAATTTCATTGACGTCACATACTATTTTTAAAGGCAGTTTCCTGAAGACTTCTCAGTAAAGTTAGTCAGTTTTTACAATACATTCTCTAGGGCTATACACTTGGCGATATTGTGAGCACAGATTGGTAATATTGTAGAAGAGTTCACCACCTTTTAGTAAGTAATAAAGCATAAACAAATATGTAATGAATTATCTGTTTATATTGAATTGACACACGAAGATTGCAATTTTGCACTGATTCACAATAAGTTATTACTTGAGAATGAAAACATAACAACATAATGATGGGTAAAAATGTTAGTGATGCATAGTGAATGATAATCAGTGTTTATTGATCCTCAATTAATACTTAACTAATGCTGTATTTCTACATGAGTTATTCTGAAGTGATACCTAGACATTAGTAGTCTTTGCATGTTTCACACCCTTATATATAGACAATTGTTATGACAACATTACAGGAAATATCGTTCACAGTATTCTGCAAACAGTGTTATTGTTTTGCTTATTTTTTTTCCTCTCTCACCATCCCAGTGCAAAAGTGTGACTGAGGGGTCCATGTGTGCGCTACACTTGCCCCCGCCCCCATCTCACCAGCGCTCTGTCCATATGTGCATTCAAGTGGCAGCTGCAAACTCCCCCACTCGCCCCATAAAAAAGAAAGTGAAAAACAGCTCGGTAAACACACCGCTATATGAAAGTCGTTTTTGGCTATATATGCTGTGGGTGTGTGTGTGTGACGCCAAAGAGGAAACAAGAAGTTCTTTAAAGTTACTGACTGATCTTCTATTAAAAGTGCCCATCACCTTTTGACTTGAACATTGAATATCTATCATTTTGTTGAAATTGTTTTGGGCACACAACTTGCACACCTACAACAGATAAAAGTAGGGTGACTGTGTATTGGGTTGGATTACTGCATTTTTAGCTCAAATCCTATGCCCTACATTTTGACCCATGCCAGCACATTTATCTTTATTTATCTTCAGTTGCTGATTTTCATGAATCTGTGAATGTCAGATTAGAAAAAAAAAGTGTTGATCTTAAACTAAAGATTATTTTGCTAACTGATTAATCTGTTACTACTTTTTTGATTAATCGTTGGATAGATACTGAAACTGAACCAGGTGAAGCTAAAACTAAGCCACCATCTTAAATAAAAATAAATGTATATTTTGTACAGATTTGGCCTAGTTAGTTTGTGTACATTTTTATCTCAACAAATGGCATGTTTTAGAGTCTATATAGTTCAGTTAATTATTATCAATTACCTAATTAGTTAACTTTTATATCATTTATCAATCGCAATTAATTTACTGTTTCAGCCCTAGAAAGGAGCATGTCAAACTACAGAAGCTGAAAATATAGTGGACAATTAGACATGCTACGTATATCATAATGTTTGTTTGTCCAACACTGTCAAAGATTGTCCCAGTTAACCAGGCAATACTGTATGTCCTACATTTTGCAGAGAATACATAACAACACTAGCCTCCTTATCAGTCTCCTTCAACTCCCCTGGGGGCTGCAGAAGGTGTGGACTAGCAGCAGACCGCAGTAGCCAGCTCAACACATTAGTTAAACTCACTGACACATGGACACGGGTTGGGCACATATTGCACGCTCTGAATGCAATGCCAGCAGCCCCTAATTAGAATATTACAAGACAAGCATGGTATGTGAGGAAAACAAATACGGTGCATACACAACTTCTTCAGCAAGGTTAAAAAGAGATGTTTTGCAAAGACACAGCACAGATTTAGTATCCAACTTGCAAAAAGGAGACAGACAAACAATTCAAAGTTCAATTGAAAGTTTCTTTATATAGCACATTTAAAAACATTTAAAAACACAGCATTTTTTTCAACCATTGATTAATTTTGTTGAGATTATTTTTTATCCCAATCTATATAATTCTAAATTTTTTATCATCTCAAATAGAAGATAAAAAATGATCAAAATCAAGTGAAGATTTTAGCGTTTTTGTGGGTACCGCATGTTGAAAGTTACTCTACCTAGCCAATTCAGTTTTATTGGGATATGCTTGTAGATGGATAAAGTAACATAAATAAAATAATAATTCATCACAATGTGTTGCATGGGTTTTCTAAATGCACAACATTTACTGGATGTACAGTAAGTTAATGCATATAAGAAGTCATGCTAAAGCTTTTAAGAAGGCACTCAATTTTTCATGGTCCGTTGATAAAGTGGAATTGGTTATTCACATTAAACATTAAATTTTAAATATCTAGTTTTCACTGAACAGGGAATGGCAAGCTTTAATAAAACCTCACAAAAATAATGTTGCTGCCCTCCACTTGCACTGTAGCATGCAAGTGTAGCTGGCTTCTTTAAACTTTTATTATTAAATTATTCACATATGTCCAGAATTTGTCATGTGATTAGACTAGGGGGAAAAGAGCAAGTGGGCTTTTTGCAGTGAATCCAGAACCCATAAAAAATGTGCTAAGTCAATTTATATGTTTTAGGTATTTCCTTGTCGATAGTCTAACATTTTAAGAAATTGCATGCTTTCTTTCTTTGTTTATTGCTTTTAACAGATACAATAGAGGAAGTTAATATGTGGCATCTGCCTGTCACATCGCATTAGAGTGGTATATCAACTGTAATTGACCTATACAGACACTAACCACACAGGATGGAGACTAACCTTTTGTCTCAGCCTGACTGTGTTGTTGCACACTAGTCTGCTTGGAAAGAGCTAAAAGCAATCAAATAAAAAAATATATACAGCTGTTGCATGCATTGTTACAAATAGCTTATATTAAAATATGCAATAGTCCAATCTAGTGGGTTTGAATGCGGATATCTCATTAGAATAGTCACGGACACTATAATGAACTCCGTGTCTAATTCAATGTCTAATCTAGGTTTCAATTCAGGAGATTACTACTACCTGTCAAAGTATAACTTACAGTATACCCACATGGTAAATAGAAAATGACTGGTCCAGCGTATCACTAAAGTAAATAAATAATTCTAAACTGCTGTGTGCATGTTTTTTGAGTTGTGTTTCAATTGTGCTGATTTGTATGCTTTTTGGTTTTGTTGTTAACCTATCTTTTACACATACACGGGTTTGCTGAAGAAAAGGCTGTAGGTTTGCAGCAAAACACTTTGAAACAGGTGTGCATCCCTCTGAATATTTACTTATTCCCCAACTAAATCTGTCCATGTCTTTTCCAGAGTATCCTGAAAACAATGACAAAAGAAACAGTAAAGATTAGCTACAGGTCAAGAAAGACTGCCACCAGATGAAGATCCAAATGTTATCTAGTGTAGGCATATCAATTTAGATTGCAGCCAGACTACCTCATGAATGCACATTTTTGCTGATAAAATGCTGTAGGCAACTTAATGCAATGCAAAAACCTTTGCTTATAGAGCTTGGCGTTGTCTGGACTCTGACAATTTGCCAATGTCACTGTTCATTCCCCCAGATCTCCTGCCACAATTTTACTTTATCTCTGCAATAAAGGCCAGATATATCTTTAAAAACTCTGTGAAATCTAGTATAACATTTTATCTAGGCTAGATTCCCTTTATTATATTGAAAATAGAAAAAAAAAGAGTTAAACCAAGTGGGAAAGTGGAGTTTGAATAATAATGTTCACCCTGTTTGATTGTCCACTAAAGGTACATAAACCATGCAACGGTATTCATGTGTAGACTGTTACTGTGACTATAAATGGGCTTTGCCTTTGTAGGTTCTTGATCAAAGATGTCATGGATTGCTGCTCGGGGCTCACTTGCCTCTGTCTGCTGCTGGAGTCTGGAAGAGTTGGAGAGGGAGGGGAAAAGAGCAACGCAGGCAGCAGAAGGCAACCACCACAACCAGCCTCAAACCAGAAATAAAGGCGAACTTAACCTGCACACACAGAAAGAAAATGTATACTTGCACGAAATAGTTTGCAGCGGAAGAACATCTCGGAAATTAAAACGATGGGATGGTATACTTTGTGGACAAACTAAAACGCGTTGAAAGTCTGGGGAAAAGGAAACAACAACAGTGGAAAAGACGGGATTACACACAGCAGTGACAATAAAACAACATTCCCCGACAAGTGGACAGCCTGGGAGTACTATCCACTGGCAAAACGGAAATACTTTGTGACTCAATGCTTTACTTGACATTGTTTAACTGTAAGTACGTGTTTGTTGAACTTTAAACCAGACGAAACCATGAAGACGTAGCGGAGAAAAAAAACTCATCAAGTGTCTCGAAGCTACTAGCCGCGCTGTTAGCATTAGCTCGCCTTCTTCAGTAGCTGTTAGTTAGCTCTGCGGCTAACGTTAGCAGGTGGGGTAAACGCGGATCTCACAAAAGTTTTTGCGTAGTTTTCCCCGTGGCCCCAAACGCTGAAGTGCGGTGTTGTGGGAATAGGGGGGAAGGGCAGGTTCCCTTCTGGACTTTTTCCCCTCTAGATTACTTCCTAAAATGATGGCAGCGGAGGTGAGCAATGAGGATACGGTCAACACAGGGACTGGTGCAGCAGGAGGCCCGGAGACAGCCTGTTTCCCCTACTATCCCAAGCCCAGAGTGCGTGTTTCTGATTTGGGACAAGGACCAACACAAGCCTTCCGCCAGAACTCAAACACATCCCCGGATTCTCTGCCTGACATGAGCCTGGGCTTCAGCATACAAGGTTCTTCTTATTACTTATCATGTAACTTTAAAGCTGCACTACCTGATATTTTGTTTGTGTTAGAGGAAAATTACATATTCAGTCAGAGTATAATAGAAGTCATTTGAGAAGAAAATAGTCCCTGAGGTCCCCTGTACCCTGTATTATTAGGATATTTGATTTAGAGCAAGGGACGGAACTGTTTAACCAATTGTACACTTCTACAGGACAGGAGAGCTCTGAATTGGTCGATTCATTCACTATCTATCCAGATCTAGTGATGTGAGGGGGCTGATGTTTTATGTCATGATTCACAGCTTATTCACAGCTATTTTTATGTTTTCTTAAAACATTTAGAGCCAACTCCAGACTGCTGTTTATCATACTTCCTGGTTTGTATACATTCAAGGCAGTGCGTTCTCTATGTGTGAGATAGTGATATACGGATTGAAAGAAGAGCTCCTCATTCAAACTTCTCAAAATTAGGTAGTGCAGCTTTAACTTTTGCATGCCACCATTTGTTGCTTACAGTTTATTTACCATCTCTGTCACTTTGTCATATACACCCTTTGGTTTATAGACTGCATTTACTGTACATATAACTTAACCTGCCCATATCCATCCAGTATGTTTTGCAATTCAGTGTTATAGTGTATAGTTTGTTTTTATTATGAATGTAGGTATGTTTTGCACCAACTACCTCTACAGTTTCCTAGTAATGTGACCAACCTGTTCACTTACATTGCAACTAACTCTTTACTGATTGTGTAGGTGGGGACTCTAGCGGACCAGCCTCAGGTAGTGGCGGGGCAGGTGGACATTATCAAAGGACCTATTCTCCCACGTCTGAGGCCCCTGTCACCCGAGTGTCACCCACATCATCAGGCCCAGATGGACCTTCAGGATTCCCTCCACTACCACCTCCTCCTCCACCTCCTGGGGGGCTCAGTGGCCCGGACGAAGCGGACATGCCGGATGGACCCGAATGGCCGGATGATGTTGAGGTGGTGTTCCCACTGTCTGCGCCGCCAACCTATCAGTAAGTACCAGGAAGTGTGGTGAGGAGTCTAACTGTTAAACCCTGCAATGTGTGGTTGTTATGAATGTTGCTGTTGAAAATAATGATTAACATATTATGTATTTTTCATAGATTTTCTTTTGTGGCACTACACTGACTATTTTTAGGCAAACCCTCTCATTAAATGCAGTAGAAATAGTGTTGGAATATTAGTTAATTCTCTATTCAACCTACAATACAGTTACGTTTAATGTGTATGATAATATAACCCGTTGGTTTTTAGACTATGGGGGAGAAAATTAGACGGACAGGGGAGGCCACCATAGTATCTTCAATTAATGTGACAGAGCATAATATATAAATACTCTAAAGTTGTTCACAGCAAATTATATAGGTCAGGAAAAGCACTTTTGTTATGAATTGCACTGACCACAAGAGTTTCTGTAGTCACGGTGCTGTAATCTGAAGTGAGTAAACCACAAAAATGACTAAGAGTAAGCCTAAAAATAAGATGTTACTATGAAATATAAAGCATTAATATTTCCCCTAGTCACATTACAGATCTTTGATACAGTGGCCTGAATAATTAAACATCTAGTAAGACTCAAAGTTATTTTTGTTTACGTCATGATTGTTCAATTCATTTAAAGTACCGAAACTCATGATAACTCTAAATTGGTGAATTCTAAGTAAAGCTCGATCATTTGTTCAAGTCTCATTAGGAAAGTGCTGAGCTTCATCATCTGAACTTGTCAGACTGTGAGAAATGAAGTGAGCAGAAGTGTAGATTCAGCTTTTATTTTAGGAGCACCCTATATCTCCCTGTCACATTTACACCAGAAGAAACACCAGCCTTTTTTGCTTGTTCTTGTAATAAATAGTTATTAAAGTAAATGTAGCCCTTTGGTTGCAGTACAGGAGGGTGGTTGGTGTGTACTTGACATTGAAGTTTATATGGGATCATCATCATTGCCATACATTTTCCAACATGTCCACTCTATTATGATTGACAGTGAATTCATTTTAATAGGGACTGAATTTACATGACCAGTCTGAAGAAGGCTTATTTATACCACCACCATAATTGATCACCATTAATTTCACCAAGTAAGATGTCCAGACAACTAGAATCTATATGTGAAAATAAAATTTACATTGACTTTCAATGGTTTTTTCACGTCAGTATTAAATAATCAACAACAGAGGAGGCATCAAATTGCATTGCCTTAATTTTAAAGCTGTCATTACTGTATTACAATAAAAGTCAGCTAGGTTGGTTGTAGTAGCTCTGAAAGTAGCAAACTAGATCCTAGCTGTATGCATCAACAGTTTTGTACAACAATCATTTTTATCATTGGGTCAGTTTAGATTAATGTGTGTAGTAATTTATAGTTATGCCATTGCTGCATTGGACTTCTGCTATTCAAGAATATTAAGCATTTTTAGTTAGTGACTCATGCAGGCTCTAGTGTCTTAAAAATGAGGCCTAATTTAACAGACAAAGATTCAGGCAGAGTGCATCAGTCATGTGCAATAAATCAAAGATGGCCCCAAGACACACATTTTTATAGTTTCAAATCAGCTTCACCTGTCATAGAGCATTCAATCTTGGTCATACAGGATATTTCTTTTTTTGTAGTGTATTCTATGACTTTAAGTGTTGGTTATTTGCATGAAGGACAGCTATGACACACATGCTGTGTCTCATATTTATAAAGGAAGTGTTGACGGAGAATTTATTTGAGACCAGTGTTCAAGTTTTTGCAGTATTTCCTGTTTTTTCCAAGTTGGTCATTGATAGTATTTGTAGCATACATCATACTTTTGCATATGATCATGATGTGCTTTACAATATCCCAAATTTAACGGTGTTGCAATATCAACAAATGAAATATCCGTATCAAACTAAATGTATCGCAATCTTATGGTCTTGACAGAAGTTCAGTCAAAATAAGGAACTGAAGTTACTATATTATTTTTAATAGGACCAAACAATCTTGATTATCTTGATATAGCTCTATCTCAGTCTCAAATAGCAAGCTTTGATTTCGCCTCAGATTTGACCAGTGAGCCCAGAGCATTGTTATTCTACATTATGTAAAATAGAATTAAAAAGTATGTGGTTTAGAGGTGGGGCGATATGGCGATAAAAATTAAATTGTGATATGACGTTATGAAGATCGAGCTAATCTGAGAAGATTGTTGAATCGTTATACAGCCCATTCATTTATGCTCTGCTTCTCACTGTCAATTTTACTACAACATAGCCAGTATCCATAATAAAAAAGGAAAATAAATAGAATTAAGTGTTGATCAATGAATTTGTAGCAGTAGTCTTCTGTGTGAGGCAGAAAATTCACAGTCCACTAAAATTGTGATCAAATCTAAATGGTGATCTTAGCTTAATGAAAATCGTGATATTATACTTTCACCATATCACCCACCCCTACTATGGTTATTATGAGGAATGACCGATTTGATCGATTTTTCTGCTACATTCATGGATTATTTATTATGAACAGAAATTTAAAACTTATCAGGCACCAAAAAATATGCTTAAATAAATGACCAGAAGTTAGTTTATTTATGTAAGTAAAGACCTAGATGCTTCGAATAGTAGCATTGGTTGTTACATTCACAGCTGACTGCCCGGAATCATTCTAAGTCTCAGCGCGGCCCTTTAGCTGCGTCTGTCTTCTGTAAGGGGGCTCCAGGACTAGTCTCGTATTCCTTAGAGTTATGTGGGCAGGCGGTGAAATTCATAATGGTGAAAATCCTCCACGCTGCTGGAAGTGGTCCCACTGTGTAAACGGAACAGGGCACTTTTGTGGAATGTAGTTGTGTAGTAGTGAATATGTTTGTGAAAGACAGACAAACAGCACGGCCATTCATAAAACCGAGGATGTGTTATTATGGTAGATGCCAAAGTACTGGTTTCACCAATGATAAACCACTACTGTTTTTGTGTCATTGTAAACATTAGCATAAGGGAGATCTAGGAGATATGTTGTAGGATAGAAATAGTTTATTTTTAATGCATGATATAAATATGATACAGATAAATAGTTATGGATTTTTAGGCTTTCTAATAAAATGTCCACTTTTATCTGCCACATTTGTTTATTTTGCTCCAACTGACAGAGAGCAGAATCAAGGCCAAAACAGTTCCAAAAATATTAATTTTGCATTTAAGATGAAAAACCTTTTTCTGTAAATATGCTATATCTAGAAGTCCTCAGGTGGCATAGTTTTAGCTTCATCTGCTTCAAATTTCCAAAAATCTCATAATCATGCAATTTTCACTATCCACCGATTAATCGATTAATTATAAAATATAATCAAAT
>JAVQKG010099398.1:0-10241 GCA_036025885.1 Hypseleotris bucephala
CACACTAACTACATGTCCAAACCTGTTAAATACACACAGTTAAAACTCCAAAGACCCCATTCATTATGCAGATGTGGGCTGTAATTGTTCCAATATGCCCCGAAGTGCGGATTAAAATACATTTTTGTCAAAATTTCCACTTGAACAGTTATATGTGCGCTCCGCGATACCGCTTTTGGTCCCCATAATTCACTGTGGGATAAGTCACAAGCCGATAAAACAATATTATTTGGTCCACTTTCACCCCTGCAGTGGATTTTTTTTTCCCATAAGGCCTTGCTTTTGTTGAGCTCGGTGGGGTCCGTTGCCGCGGGCAATGGTGTGTTGAATAGACAGGGAGCAGATTGTAGTCAGATGTCAAAAAGATGTGAGAAACCACCCTTATGTCCAGTGGGTTGGTGGACATGTGTTAGTAGAAGCCAGTGGCACCCGGAATGAATGCATAATGTAGTAGTGTGGACCCCTCCTGGTAATGGGGGATAGAATGGGCGTTTTATTCAATGCATGGGATATGAAGCAACATGGCAACTATATGGAGGAGATTCATAAATACAGCATTAGCAAGGTTTAGCTTAGCATATTTTGGCCATTTTGGAGGAAAAATTCAAAATGGATTCACCCCAGACGAAAAACTACAAAATTTATATTCATTCCATCATTTTTTTTCATTCGCTTTTCCCCGGTGACTGGAGTCTATCCCAGAAACGATTACATGACAGGACGTTGACCAGTTAGTTGCAGGGCAGACGCACAGACATAACAGACAGACGACACTTCACTCTAACATTAATTTTGGGGCATTTATTACCAATGACCAATTCTTCTAACACAGTGTTTCTCAAAGTTTTTCAAACCAAGAACCATTTTCTACTTAAAGATGGATTTGCGGCCTAAACTTGGAAAATAGTGGGTTTGTGTAAAATCGAGTAAGAAAATAAGGAGCATTTCTCAATCACATTGCTTTATACCACTTGTCATTTGGACTTGGACATCCTTATTATAAATACAGCAATTATTGTCTTTGAAAACTTCATGACAGTCCCAAAAAGGCGTAGGCAGAAGCATTTAAACCTTGCTCAAATGATTTTATATTTGAACTAGATAACCTCCATAGAGTGCTACAGTGTCCACCTTTCTCTGGTTCGAAAAGTAAAAATCCCATTCATTTCATTTTGAAAAATCCACATTATAAGAGTTTAAAAGATCAATGGAAGCTAATCAGCTATGTGGAACTTGTTCATAGTGCTAACAAATGAAATTGGAATAGATTTTTTAAGGAGTGGAATATCGTAGCAACTTTACCCAAAAAGTTGTTCACCACTTTGAATGACATTTTTAAGAATGGTCAGAAATAACACTAAGACCAGGTGTTAAAATATTGGTCTGCTCCATGGAAATGAGCTGCCTTGGTGGAGGTTTGCGCTCTGAGTACTTTCTAGTTCATGGATTCTCAAAAAATTTTTTCAGGGGACCCATATTGTGTTTGGTTATTATAACTGCAACCCAACTTTTACTGTAAGTTAGGTTAGCCTTGATTAGGTCATTTTTAATTAGTGGTGTTTTTTGATGTTCTGATCTTATTTAATGATTTTCTTTATTTTATTGTCAGTTCGATGATGCTAATAAAATCTTCCACTTTTTATATAGAGAGCCTACAGTGCTTGTCCCGTCATTGTGAGTTTGAATCCGGCTCACAACAGTTTGCCCAATGTCACTCCCTGCTTTCTCCCTGGTTTCCTGTCAATCTACTTTTCCATCAAATAAAAAGCCGAGAATTTCCACAAAAAACTTGCATTAAAAAACTTTTGGTGACCCACTTTTAGGTCCCAACCCTGTTGTTTGAGACCCACTGTAATCTAGTTGATATACACTACAGGCCTAACATCTGACAACACAACTTTGCCCGCAGTGCTACACAATGCCAAGTATGATAAGCTATATCCAATCCTAAACACTAAAACCCTTCCCACATGCAATAGTGAAGCCCTCCATAAATCTCCTGTACATAACCCATCCTCCTCCCAGACCCTTCACTCCCTCTTTACCTCCGCTATAATGATGATGTGATAATCGAGTATTGTCATTGCCCTGTCTGCCGTTCTGATTAGTTTCCCTCTATCTCCCCTATACCGCTCGAGTTTGTGTGTACGACATAACTGAGCTCGTGCAGAAGTCTCCGGATGATTGGCTCGGAGCACTTCCCTGTCACCTTCAGTGCTGTAATGATCATGGAAATTGTGACCTTGATCTGGCAGAAGAGCCGTAATGGCCGCCTCCTACGCAGTTTCGGGAGGCTGCGGTGGCCGCTATGGGAGAAGGCTGTTTAGGGGGGTAATAAAAGATTGTAGTTTGGCTTGTAATGATTGGGGCATTGTTCTAGGGAAGTATATTTGAACAAAGGAGCCAAGGAACAAAGGAAGGTAGAGGAGTGGAATAGCATGGTTCAACAATAAGGCGACTAAGATGAACAAGGTGAGACCAAGATAGAATTGACAAGGATACATGACAAGATATTGAGATTTTTTATTGTGGTATATCAAAACTCTATTTAATTCTGTTTGGGTTGATCATATTGATTAATTTTCTTCTGTTTTTTTTCCTGTTAGAAGTTGTGGGGTGACTGCCAGTCCCAGGAACTATTAGCCAGGGTACACCCAGGTTAGTTGCAAGGCTTACGCTGAGACTCAACAGACAGACAAGAGATTTTCATTGTGGTATACCAACATAGTCTATTAAAGGTCCTACATTATCAAAAAAAACACTTTTCTGAGCTTTTAAGCATGTTCTAATGTTGTTTTTATCTCAAATGCAAACCCAAACTGGCATTAAAATGAAGAGACAGAAAGATGTGAGCAGCATTCAAACACTGATTGATAGAAAGTGGCTTAACCTACCTGTCCGTCACAAATGTCCTATACAAGTGGACTTTTGAAAGTTATGAGGATGTTTCGATTTTCACTGAATGCCCACTTTGCAAATGCGCTTTAGCATTTTTTGTCAGATAGCCAGGAATTGAACCTGTCACCTGCTTACTTGCCATGCACCTTATAATATAGGCCACATTTTCATTCATTCTTCATTTCTCTACCAAGCTTCCCCTAAGTTGAAAACTGCCATTGTTCTAATACAGTAAAAGAATGCAAAAAATATAGACTTTATCAATTCAGTTTTGCATCTTTCTATTTCTTTATTGCAGGTTTTTCACCAAAAGGCACAAAGGGGGAGCCTAGGAAGCTCCACTCACCCCAAAACAACTAATTTAGCCTCACATTGATGTTGAAATGGTATACTTATGTAAAAAGTTACACATTTCCCCTTCGTACCCAAAATTGTCGTCTTTTCTCACTCCCCTTTTCATGGAATCGTTAAAATCTTGTATGCTCACGCCCGGTGCCAGCTTTTCATATTTAAAACGAGCAAAGGTTTAATTACTAAATGATGGCAGTGTCATATGGCGCCATGATGGGACTGGGGGGAGGGGGGGGGGCATAATGTATTCGAGTGAGTGACAGTGGGACGCTCCCATCCAACCACGGAGAAGACACTAAAACATCTGCAGTTCACTAATGTTCAATGGGCGCTCAAGGATTACGATTCTCAAGTATCGTCTGACAGATGGAGGGGAGCGAGGAGGGGAGGGAGGAGGTGGGAAGAAATTTGGAGATGACAAAAATGAAATTGGAAAACATAAATGGAACTATGATTGCAATACATTTTTACTGTGCCAATAACAATACAGACTAAAGTTAAGGTACACTATTGTAAGGAAAAGTGTCATCTGCGTTTGACCCATCGTACAACCCAAGTGGGGCAATCTGTCCAGCATTGGGACCCATCTCCAGATCTTGATCCGGATGTACCAAGCTGGAGGATTAGACTATTGTCCATGTTTTAAGGTTGGTGGCGAAAATGGAATGCAGAGAAAGAAACATGGGGAGAGCACACAAACTCTACAGAAAGAATCTTCTTGCTTTGAGGTGACAGTTCTAAACACTGCGCTGCCATTAACAAATGTAGTTTTGTTGTAGTAGTGTTGACATTGTGTGGACCATAGAAAATAATTCAAATAATAGGGTGTCCTCACACTGCACGAACCGTACCATGACAAGGCCAGGATTGCCCCTGAAGTACATTATGTTTGGCCAATGTGAATGTGCCCGGGCACTGTTCGATTCAGTAGTTTGGCAGGGTTGACAGGTGGGCCAGAACATGCACATGCGCACATGCACGTCAACCAGCGAACAATAAAAAGTTTTTAAATGTATTATGAAATTGTAAAGACAAAGTAACCATGTGACTATAATGAGAGAGAAATGTGCAGAGCTACACTGCAGTAGTTCTTTGGCCTTTGCACGATACGGATAGAATTAATGTAAGAACACACTTTGTCATCAATGTTTCACAGTGCCCACTATATGCAATTATGAGACCAATCAGATTTTGCTCTTGAAAATAAAGCCTAGATCTGTTGTTATCAGACACATTTTTTAACTTTAACCTCAGACAGTGCAATTAAACGGTTGCCCAAGAGGTACAAGTAGATGTATGGCTAAATTAGGGCTTGCATTATAAACAATATCTAGATGAATATAAAATAAATGGCCTGTAAAAAGACTAAAACATCCCAAAATCTACACAAGCATCCAGGATTTTTACAGTATCTTACCATTGTGACATAAGCCTATTGCCTTGGTTTCTACTTGGTTAGTCTTTGCTTCCCCTTCTCTGCCTGCTTTGCCACACTTTCCCGGATGCGTCCCGGATACTGGCGGTTGACACATGTTGTGGCAGTTGTTCCTGGCTCTATCTCCCTTACCACCTCCTCCCTCCTCTGCCCCCTTTCTTACCCCTGCCCCTGCCACATCTGCCTGGGCCAATGGCAGGTGAAAGAAGCAGCCATGCCACCTCCAACATCACACACATGGATGCCCTTACCAGCAGCCCTCATTACCGGCCAAATGGAGCACGCGCCCTGCAAATTGAACAGCTTTTTTTTTTACCCCCTCCACCCAAAATACCGTCCCATGCCAGACTGTTGGGATCACCAAAAAATCACAGTCCCTAATTACGAGCCAGGCTAAACATTATTTCTCATGATTTGGGTCTCTAAGCGGGCCAAGCGCAGCCAGCCTTGGATAGGCTGGGCAACGTTCTATGCCCTGCTCATTTGTTTGTTGGTGATGGAGGCAAATGGATATAGAAGTAGTCATCCGCGAGTGAGTGTTAGCAGATATGAGAATGGAAATGACAGAAAGGCAACAGGGGTTTTTGGAAAAGCTGGAAATAAACTGGCCCAAGAGGTGGTTACATAAATATTGAATAATGAAATACGGATTGTTTAAGATTTCTAGGAATATCTTAGTGGTTCTCCAACTGTGGTATGGGTATGTTGGCTTAGAAGTGTTGGATTAATCCTGGTGTCGGCACAGTCAGGACTGGTGTGGGCATGGTGGTGGAGTTTGCAGGTTTCTTCTGTGTCTGGACAAGGTCCTCTGGTCACAACCCTGTGGCATGAGAGATGGGTCAAATGCAGAGACGATAAATCATGGTATAGTTCAATTTTACATCTTATTTTAAACCTAATTTAAACATGATTTCTTGGTTTAGGCAATGTTTATATGCTTCCAAATCTGCTTTAATGGTTTTAGTCCTTGTAGCGCCACATTCTGCAATAATTGTAATAATGTACTTTTTGTATTATAATGTCATTTTGTAAAAAAGCTTCTTAATTTTGTTATAATTGACCCCACGCAATATGTAATAAAATTGAAATTATAACTTAAGAAAGTGATTTCAAAATGCTGAAAAGCTATTTATTACAAAATGTGTTTTTTTGTCATTTTATAATGCAGAATTATGTTTTTGGTGGTGTCCGTCCATCTGTAAGTGACTTTACTGATGAAAATTTCAGGAAAGGTCAGGAATGACAAAAAGAACAGTTGATTAGATTATGGGGGTGATCTGGATCCAGGAATTTTTCAAAGAATAGCCCCAATACTAACAAACCACACAAAGGATTTGGATGAAAGTTTCAGGGAAGGTCTTGACTGACACAAGCAAGACTTAATTAGATTTTCATCACAGATCTGCTTCTGTCCTTTTATAGTGCCATTATTAATGCCAGTGTAAACATGATCCACCTAAACCACGTCTAACCCTTAAAACTCACTCAGATCTCCCTGTATAGACAGATGTGTGGCAGTAGCATAGTGGAGGCCTGGCGTATTGACTTAATTAGCCTGTATTAGCTTGTATTAGCTTGTTTGTTTACTGAAATCAAGTGCTACATGCGTTTCTATGTTAATTAATAAGCTCGCTCCCTCCCTCTCCGTGGTGTGTTCAGGTGGAATACGACAACTCGCTTTTCCATCAACTCCTCAGAGCGGTGTAAGAAGCACATACATTAGCAACATGTTAATACGTACCTGATTAACATACAGCCAATTAGGAGGCACGCAAGCTAATGTACACAATTAGGACCAGAGAGAGAGAAGAGGAAAAGGGCATAGAGGTACAATGCAGGTTTGATTGTTTAGGAAATCTGTTTTGAAACGAAACTTTGTATTTTATATTGCACTTTTAAAGGTCCATTTTGTGAGTTTGTCTTAAAAACCATTGTAAAAAAAACATACCAAGCATTTTGAAGCATTTTGGCTGCCACAGCTCTGTCAGTCTGCCCCAGGGCAGCTGTGACAAACAGTAGGTTGTTTACACAGCAGACTACTGTGATGTAAATTATAATGGAATAAGTCGAGTCCTTTAGATGCCTTGAAAAGAAAAAGAAAGAAACGAAAGACACAAACGCTAAAAAATATGATCAATTTAAGGTGTTCGAAAATGCTTAAAATTGACTTATCTGACCCTGTTCTATGATGTAAAGTAGTAGGCCAGGGGAGAGACTAAAGTAAGTGGCAACCCATAAACTCTGATTTAAGGTTGCTGTAGAGGCCAAGGACTAATGTAAAAAAAATAATTATGGTAAATAATTTAGGAAACTTATGGACTACACTTCTAATATAATACTAAATAAATACATCAACACATTCAAATACATATCTTGTATTTTTTGCAGAAACACATTTAGATGAGCAATAAAAAAGAATCGATTTCCCATTGGTGGTCTAACCTTTAGTATGTGTGTTTTAGCTTTTGTATGTGGGCTAGTTTCGAAACAAAAACACTTCTTGTACGAATGGTTATAAATGGAGGGTGAAACTATCAGTTGACAAAAATACCTTGCCTGTGTGTTTCTGCTCTACGCTGCAGAAAATCCACCAAACGCCATGTATTCAGATGTAGCTGTACCCAGTAGAAGGCTATAGAAGCGTTGAGTATTTGTGACCACTCTATCACAGCTTTTAGGGCCAGTCTCCGGAGGTCCAGCCCGGACAGTGATGTATGGAAGCCTGCAGAGGTCACATGGCTCTGTCCACAACATCAGCGAGAATCAATAGTGTTGGGAAGCCAAAAAACAACAGGGCTAAACCAACTACCGCCGACAAGGACAGGTAGTTAAAGACAAGAGAGGTGGAAGGGGTGTACAGTGGTGGGACAGGCCAATAAAAAGTTAGTGCAGAGTAAATGGGTTGGTATTTTTGGAACTGTAGAACGAAAATGTATATTATATTGATCAAGTTAAATATTGTAATGAGGATTTTACGTAATAATTAGTAGAAAAGCACTGTTTTGTTTGTTGACAGTTGAAAGTGTAGTCAGGACAGTGGAAAGACTAAAGTAAAACTCGATACTATTGGTCAAAGTGTATCCCTCAAACTCGATGACGTTGATGTTAAAGGCCAGGAAAGGGACTAAAGTCAAATAAATATGACGATGGATTACCTACTTCACATTATAGAACAGATTGATATTGAGCATTTTATTTATTTGTTGACTTATTATTTTAGACAGATAATATACATTTAAACAGCTTTGGGATTTTTGCTTTCCGCTTTCTTGCAACAAAATGAGCAAACAAAAGCGAAAAGTTAGTGAAATCAATTCGATTTTTTTCCTGTAGCTTACTGATATGAAATTTATATTTGAAAAAATGTGTTGTGTGTGTTTTCTATTTGATGTTTTCAAATAAAAAGTACGTATTTTGTGTGTAAAAATTACTATACAAAAAAGAATAATAAAAAAAAATCATCAAAGCGTTTTCTTTTTTTCCAGTTGAAGGCTGCCCTGTTCAGAGACTGGACAAAATTCCCAAAATGAAAAAAAATAAGTTTAACCTGTAATGCCTCACCTTAAAATGACCTAAAAAATACTGTAAATCATGAAAATAACTTATTGTACACTGTCCTTTTCTTATCATTTTGCCCCAAACAAATCCTTATTGTTTCCAAACCACAAACCCCTTTTCCATTTCTCTCACCCTATCTTCTAAATTCCTATATCCCCATCTTTGACAAATGCTTCAGCCTGGTGCTTATATCTTCATTGTACCTTTCTTTTACTTCCAAGTCCCCCAGTCCGGACTCAATCATGTCTTATGTGCCCAAAGTTGAAACAATGAATGCATTAAACTCGGAGAACATTGTCACCCGCAAGTGCTTTTTGAAGAATCGTCCGCGGCCTCTATCATCGTTCACAACAAATGATGTCGCGGTTGCTTTAAAGTGAGATTGATTCGGTTACGGGTGAATTTGGTAAACGGAAAATAGCCCAACGAAGTCTTCAAATCTATCAAAATTCATCCATTCATCCCGGGGCCTGGATAGATGCCCCGAATTGAAATGAGGAAGACCGAACAATTGGGTGGGGTTTGAGGAGATGTTCATAGTAGTGTGTATGATAGAAAAGTTTGGGGTCCCAGGCACTAGCCGACTGGTAAATAGGTTAAGGATGAATGTGTAGGAGGCAGTGAAGGGGAGATGCTGGGGTGTGGTGATAAGACGGGGGAGAAAAGTGACTAGTGAAAAATACGAGAGAAGGAGATACTGTACATAAAGTGTGGTTAAAACACTTGGGTTCATTCAGTGTTGAATTTGGTATGTATGTTTGTATATGTTATATACGAGGGATGCATCAACATGAAATGCTTGGGTAGTAACGATATTTCAATATCAGATTTGATTTATGGATATGTGATAAACATGTTTTTGAATAAAGGAAAGGAACTAAGATGTCCTTAGAAATGACTGCTTTAAGATTTTGAATCTGTTAATACAATGACAAAAAAATTAAACTTTACGAATTGGCTTTTCTTTCTCTGGCTGTTTCTAAACCCAAATATTAAGACGTTTTTGAACAACAGGATAACATGGGCTGTCTTTAGTATAAAATGATGGAATCAACATTAATTTAATAAATAAGTCATTTATACTTAAATCAAATGTATACACATTTGAATTGACTGACATGGCAATTTAATGTAGTAAATAAAGAATTCAATCAGTTTCTATAATCAATGATCTTCATTCGTAATGCTTTGCAAATGATAAATGATGCTTAAAAATGCTTTTTAAAAATAGCTTTAAAATGTTTGACTAATACTTAATTGTCTCCACTTGATTTAATGTACGTTTTGTTGTTTTTTCTTTAAATTGTCAACAACACTGACTTTCTAAGATGCAATTTCACAGCTATTTTTACTAGCATTATTCTTTTTTACTGTATGTATTTTTTGTTTGTTTAAACTAATTATTTTAATGAGAATTAATAGAATGAATAAACTCATACTTTATTTTTGGTACGAACTATAAAAATATTGTCCAATGATATGCAAACATGATGAAATACGCCATACAGTACAGTGAAGGCAATTCCAACACATTAGCACACAGTAGTCTGCTGATGAAGCTGTGTGTTAGATGTGTTAAAGTCAGTGAACCCAGTCAGTGAACGCATCATGAGTGGTGTGTTCAGGGGCGGTCAGTCTTTTTTCCATTGACCCATGAGAACTATGGGTCATGACATCCACAAAAGACTGTGACTAGACCAGTACTGAGAGATCTGTCAATACATGCACACAGAAATACTGTTATGATTAATGTGACAATCTGCTGTCCAATTACTATTTTGGCCTTTTAAAGTGGATATGTGTTGCTTTTGTTTTTACAGATTCGAATGAGGTTAGCCGGAATTATACATGCAAACGGCAAAAAAACGCTATGAACAATTTATATTTAAAATGAATATTTGGTTAGATATTTATAAAATCTAGATTTTATTTATGTATGGATGCTTTCCCTTACCTCTTTAAAACGTGTATTCTTTAGGTTTCCAAAATAAAAAAAAAT
>JAVQKG010099404.1:0-11591 GCA_036025885.1 Hypseleotris bucephala
CACTGCAGCCTCACCCCGCCTTCCTGGACCCCCAATAAGATGGCCTCCTATTGGTGCTCGGAGAACAGCTGCCATGGCAACCAGCTGTTTGGTGTTGCTACTGATGGAGGAGGAGGTGGAGAAGAAGAGATAGTGGCCTGTAGCTATGTGCACAATATCCACAGTTCATGGTTAAGGTTTAGTGTGCTGTGAACTACTGATTTTAACACAAAGATTCACCCTGTCATGTCCATATGTCTTGCTTGTTTTTTAGTCTAGCCTCCTTTAGGTACAAACATCTGCTGTCTGTCTGTTTGGTACTGTTTTGATTTTCTAGCTCAGTGGTTGGCAAATTTTCACAGCAAGTACTACAACAGAAAATCTTTGGCTTTAAAGGTAGTCTACCTTTTTATTGGACCAAAAGGAGCCAAAAAGGAAGCCTAAATGAATGAGTAAAATAGACATTTATGCAGAATATAAAAATGCTCAACACTTCCGTCCATACATGAATACATTATATTACAATTCAATAACAATACCATCTTTTCTTTCCATATCACACAATCCTAGTTTAGATATTAATTTAATCACATTCTCATCTAGCCTTCAGTATTTCTGTGTACACTTCTTCAAATTGTCCGTGTCCTTAACCCTGCCTGCTTTTTAGTCAAGGCAAAAACCACCACTTGTTCGTTTCACAGCAGTAGCAGAGTTTGTTATTGTTTTGGTTCCACAGGCTGTTTTCTATTCAAAGCTGAGGGGGTAAGCTGTAATGCGCTCAGAGGTGGAGGTCTGGGGTGAGAGGATGTGTTTGTGCATTCAACACTCGCCATGATTGTGATGAAAGCATCCACAAACTGTCCGTAATTGGTTCCCAGGAGAGTGCATTCTTTAGACTCACCCTGATTATAGAAACAGAGGCTTAATGGTTCAATAATCAATCTATAAGAAGAATATAAGACTTCACATAAGACAAGGGCTTGACATAAACAAGAGCTAAACAGATGTGAGTCGACTGTGGTCAGTAACACATTTGCTGCCACTAGCCACTTTGTGTTTGAACTAGAGATGCATCAATCCTGCTTAAACAGTCCTGATCGGTATCGGTGCATCCCTAGTTTGAACTGAATTTTGGTTTTAAAAACATTATTACAAATCTAAACCTCACCTTTTAATTTAGAACCTATAGTAACTCATCAAACATACAAAACAACCTTTCTAATACTGGCTAGTATATATCACAAATGGCAAGTAGTTTTGAAGGAAACTTTTTATAGTGGCCAATGTGTAACAAACATCAAAACCTGCTTGCATCCGCAAAAAGAAGACAGAGGAGTTTGTGATTGAGGAAATGGGAGTCAGATATCTCCACTTTAGTAGCCGATATTGCTGATTAGTTGCAGTTTACTTCTTCCTGCTCATTCATGCAGACTAATAAATTGAGGGCGTGGGTGGGTTGTTGATAAGTAAGTCGGTCAAGGAAGTGATTGATTTTAAGGACAAGCGCCCTCTTGAGTTGACAGTGACTCATTTGGATTACAGAAAGTGTTTGTGGACATACATGCACCAAAGGCTACAAACATCAGGGCGGAGGGCGCATAGATTAAACAGCCCTGGTTTACCAAGCAGACTCAGTCATCTAGGGACACAGTATAAACAGTCCAGACATTATTGTCTGTGATAGCAGTGAGACTAAGGATAGACCAGGAGCACATTTTGTCAACATAAGGAAACGGATGTGTGTTTGGAATATATGTGGCGCATATCTTGGCTTTGACATTTTTCTTTTCTATACAACAACAAAATGAAAAATCCAGGGTGCACGATGGTTACTGATTCTCAGCAAGGACTGAGTCTCCTTTTCTCTGGGTTCTTCCTCTCCATCAAAGACATATAAAATTGGTCATTCCATTAGACAAATGTAACAGTTTGTGCATGCAAATTATCAATTTACATTGGAAAGACTCGTCCAGGCAGATCATATTATTTATTTGTTTTTTTATTTAACCTTTATTTCACCAGGCAAAACATTAAGAACAATTTCTTAATTACAATGTTGGCCTGAAAGTGCTAGGAACAGAAAACCCCCATTGTTCTAAAACCTGAATGTATACACTGTGTTCTGAATCAAAATTAATTGAAAATTTTTCAAAATTGTTAGTATATATAGGCTACTCAGGTCATTAACCATTTACTCCCTGCTTTAGCCACCAAAATACCAAACAGCCTTATCATACATACACTATGATTAATACTACTAATACCCTATTCTAGTATATATTTTCAACAACTCGTTGATTTTCACTCTGATTTCATTTACTTCTCAGATTCTGTACTAGGTCAATATTCGTGCTGCACCTTTAATCACATTATTTCTGACGGCATTTATAGTTTACAAACTCCTAAGTAAATGCTGTTGAACATAATACCTTCACATAGCTAAATATCATTTCAACCCAGCTCATCACACTCTGCTGCTTGTCACACACTGACATCAACAATCTCATTTTCAGAAACACAAATAAACACATGTCAGTGCATATGAGGTGATAGCAGTTTAGCAGCGCCGGTTCACAGCTTTGCTCTGAATTTCACACTACTAGGATCATTTGATTGCATAAAAATACATTTAGCCTGCACCATATGGTATGATATGAACATAGTCAATTATATAAACGGTAATCTACACCTTTTCTTTCATCTCATCAGCTATTTCTTTGTTAACTCCAGCTGTCTCTAATTTCACATCTGTTTTTGTGTCTGGTCTGCCCCCTCTATCCTTATATTACCTTCTATGCAGCAGACAGTAGCATAGCAACTAGTCATCAGGACACTAATTTGACAGATGACCTTGGTATTTTTTGCTAAAGGGATATTTTTTGTCATTTATTATATGGTGATATTGCAATTCCTATTCCCTGGAAAGTAAAAAACATAATAGATTTTTGTTTTAATAAAAATGGGTTATTTTAGGTCGGGTCAGTTTGGGTGAATTGAGGAGAGAAGTAAAACTTGCATAAATATAAAAAATATATTATGGGCAAGGCTTCGTAGTATCTAGTTTATTATTTCCACTGCCATCTTGTTAGGCATAAAAATGTCCAATTATGATGAAATAATTGGTTTTCAGTGTGGCTGCAGAACACTATTTGCATCCAAGAAGTTTTTGTAGATTATATACATTGCAAGACTAACTAAATTAACTTCAGCTATACAGGGACAGTAAAATAAATGGTTAACAGTTGCATTTAAGTTGCACTCTTCAATCTCCCTGGACACTCAAGGAACTTTACATTAAATGAGTTCATCTATTTAACACATTCATAACCTGTGACACACACTCTGGAGGGGGTGGATGTTGTGTCTTAGCTAAGTATGGCATTCTTTAAGTAGTGAGGCACTGCTAGCTGTAAAGATTATAATTATTGATGAATTATTTAAAATTGTGAGATACAGTACATAAGGGGTTGTGGCTTTGTGGATACAGCCTTGGCATTCTAGCTACTCTGGATCAGGACTGCTATGACTGGCTGTATATTGTTAAGTGTATTTTTAAATGTCCATGTAATGTATTTATGACACTTTCTTAATGTGAACCACTTTGTGACTTCTATCTGAGAAAGTGCTATTAATTAATTTTCTTACTTTCTTTCTATTTGAACGGAACTAGAAAATTCTTGACCTAAGTCCGGGTCTGGGTACATCTTATTCAAATACAGGTTCAGTGCCTTAGACATTTATTTATTTTACCCTAACCAATTTATTCCCTGATGCGTCTCCATACTTACTGTAAAAAAATATTGGGCCCAGTGTTTTTGTCCTCCTGTGGTGTTAATAAGATCCCCTTCAATTGTCAAGATTGCATAAATTGAGAATGATCTGCTCCCCCTGCAGACAGACAGGCCGACCTCCCACCAGGACCTCCTCTCGTATTGGGCAAACACACACATGCCTTAAACACAGTCAACCATAGAGTGCACGCTGCTGTATCTAGGTGCAGGAATGAGCCAATCTGAAGCTGCCTGCAGACTCTCAGCCAATCACAGGCAGGAAAACAAAGGCAGCAAAACAAGCATCCACAAACACACCAGCAGACAGACATATGGCCGTGTGACGCAAGTAAATAGAGCTATTAATTGTAAATCCTCGCAATTAATCCTGTGTCATCATCATATTGTCTACTCTACAGTGTCTGAAACAAGGGTGTACATATGGATTTGCATATCAAAGGATCATCTCTAGGTTTACAGAGACCAGAGTCCTGTGTCATACATACATATTGTTTTCTTTATTAATAATTTGTATGGAATAGTGTGCTATGGGGCAATTTTGCAATTTCAAAATTGTAAGGGAGGGGAAAGTCTTGAGGCCTATCACTGACCAAAGCCCAGAAATATATTTAAATTTTGTTGTTTTTTAAATAGCTTCTAAACATGAACACAGCATTAATATTTGACAAATTAAATAAAGCACTTTTTGCTGTAAGGAAAGTAAGCTAAGCTGAAAAGGGACTCTGTAAAACCTGTAACAAGATATGCAATTTATTGTACATGTAGTTTAAACTGCCTAAAATGTGGAAAATGTACTATTCATTACAAAAGGTAAATGTAAAAATGCAAAATACAATGCTGATAAAATGATGTTTTCATTTGGACACACATGGATCCAAAAATGTGTTTGTGATGCCTGATTTTCCAAACATTAATTAAAATATGAAACTCTCTCAATTTGTACATTCATATCACCTTATAACGTGCATTCTCCTTTGTGAAGTGACACTAAGTACCTAATGGTTAGTCTAAGCTAAAAGCTTTGAGCATCATTTTATGCTGATTGAGTTAAATGCTATAATGGGACCAGACATACTGTATGATCCTCCAAATATAAAAGTTAACAAAGAGCAGAGTATTCTTTGTTCATTTGTCTACAAAACACAGTTCAGTCAAAAGTGCTTAGTGTATGACTACAAAAATAGAAGATGTAATGGTATGTTGTAAAATAAATTTCAAAGTTAGCCACAGACTGTGATGCAGCACATGTTTGGATGCTCGAAGAGCACAGTTGTAACATTTATGTCTGGAGTGATGAAAAATGAATGGACTCAGCGTAGTGAAATTAAAGAGATTTCCCACGATGCATTGCACAGGCATACACACACTCTTGGATGCTGTGAAAGTAGAGCACATGCCAGAGTATAATATAGTATTTATAAAGATGAGAAAATGGCTGCTCCCATGGATTCAGCTGCACTTTGGAGAAGAATCAAATATTTAGTGAGTATCTGAAACAGTTAAACTTTGTGGAAATAACTTCATTGAATGTACTTCCATTTGACCCTTTTTGATGGAGCCAGGCTTCTTTCCTGCTTTACTATTTTAAAATCACATTGACATTGTAAGAGTGTGCTTGATTGGGCATTTTACAACTGGTGCTTTTGCAGAAATGTAGTCATCATTTTCAAGAGCGCACACAGTGAAACACAATTGCAACAAAAAATTAGGTCATTTTTATTCATAAATATCTAATCACCTCTTTATGCAAAAGCCTTCAGACAGCAACCTCACAGCAACAGAGATGTGACAGCCATATTATGGTTATGGCCTCTCGGCTCTTGCACGGCATCACAATCGCACTAGGATTTTTAAGGCCATGTTGGATAGTATATCTTCCACAAGCACACAGTGTGAACCAGGCAGGCATTGAACCGGCAACCTCCTTGTTAATGGGCAATCAATTTCAACAAACCCAACCCATGACTTCCTGCGTCAGATACATTAATAATATTCTTCTAATTTCCTGACCTTAACCATCCCTCTTGGACACTGACGGGCTATGTCTCCTTGTCTGTCTAATAGGAGTTGTTGTGTGGCTGTATTGCCTGTCATATGAATGAATGAGTGGGTCACATCAGCATGACACATCTCCCCAGCGATGCTTCAATGCTGCAGTCTCGTATCCACAACACGGCCTCTATATCTTCCATCTAAAATGTGCCAAGGTAGGGCCTCTGGTTGGTGTCACGCCATCTCTCATCTCCCCTTTTACTGCCATGTTTCTCTCTGCATCACTTTGAGTTCTGTCTCTGTTTGCAAGATGGATCACATGGGAAAGGGGTTTTCTCTTATGGCATGTACGAGATTGGGGGTGGAGAGAAAGCAAAGAAAATGCACCGTGAAAGTGAATGGGGGATGGGAGGATATTGCAGATATATTTCACATACAGAAAGCAGTCATGTAAATCCTGTGTATTTTTAGCATCAGTCATTTGATTTTGGCTAGTGTTTCAGTGCACGTCGATATCCTAATGCATAGGGTTGGGCGATATGAAGAAATATATATCACAATATCATATTAATTTTCATTTTTCCTTCCTAAACTTATGTTGTCAAATAGTAATAATACAGTGTAGTTGTGGTCAAACTGCAAACACTGTTTTATGTTGTCATCCCAGCAATAACAAAACCATAATATATTCAAATATTCAAAAACTTACCTTGAGATTTTCCAAAGTTGTGCTGGAGCAAAGCACAAAAAATACATGTTTTATTTTTACAAGTTTATTCACTAATCCGTTGGTGCTTCAATCCTCACTTCAGTGTGTTTACACTGCTGTTGTGTCCTTGGGCAAGACACACACCTTGCCTGAATGGATGAATGTGTTACTGTGTTTGGTGGTGCCTGTATGACTGCCACGTCTGTCAGTCTGCCCCAGAAGCAGCTGTGGTAAATGGAAGCTTACCACCACCTGTGTGCAGATGTGGAGAGATAGAATAATGCATTCAATTTCATTCAAAAGTGCTTGAAGTGTCTAGAAAACTGCTTTGTAAATAGAATGCATTTTTTTTATAAAACCTGCATAATTATTATATCATGGTATATGAAAAATGTACATACCTAATAAAGGAAAAACTAAGCTGTATGTGCCAGTTCTACTTACAAATAAACAGTGCCTTGTGATATGTGATGGTCTGGTGTTTGGCCAGCTGACTGGACAAGGCACGCTGTCAGGCTTTAGCAGCAGGAGGAGGGGTGTGGGGGGCTCCCATCTTTAACCATTCTCCTCACATTCACCTTGCAGTCCCAATTATTCAAGGCAGCGTGCGCGAGCATTCTCTGCCAGCCAGTCAGCCGGCCCCAGCTGAGAAAACTGGGTCACGCAATTTAAAGGCACACTGCCACAGCTCCCCGCAACAACACAACACTCTATTTGTGTGTGCCTATGTGCAGTTGTGTATCCTGCAGTGCAATCCACAAGGGCTGTTTGGGAATGTGTGCCAGTGAATCAGACTTTTATCACATTCTCGCTGGATAAACAAAGCATCATCAAGTGTCTCTTTCTGTCTGTCTCTTCTTGTGGTTGGCCTATATTCTTCCACATGATCTGGCCCCTAGAAATAATGTTATGTACAGGACTGTGCCATGGTTTAGACAAGTGTTGCAGTAAAGGGACTTCAATTCTTCATATTTTTGGATCTGGATCACTGTCTGAATCTATTTTTTTTTTACATATTTTTTTACTATTGTGACAGTAAGCCCATTGCCTTAGCTTCTTGTTAGTCAACCATCTTCACCTGGGATGACTCCATAAACCTGTCTTTGATGGTTGGGAATTATAGCATGAAGAGACAGAAAGATCTAAGCAGCTGACACCACTAATGAAATGGTGAAAAGAACCTATACGTGTATGCAAGTGCTACACCAGCTATGATTTCCAATGACTGTATACCCTTACACATTAATGATTCATCTAAGCTAAAGCATGCCTCTTTTCTCTTATCAAAGGTCAAAATGATCTCTTAGCATCTCCTAGAAATCAATAGAGATGTTCTACCTAGCAACAGTCTTCAGTAGGCCAGTAGGCTAATACATATGGGCCTAGACATGCCGCAGAGGAAGGCTACTCATGCGTTCCATAAGCAATAATGTCATTCACTGATGAGTGTTTTACAGGATCAGACAGCGCACTGGACTGTCCTAGTAAACTCCAGCTTCACCATGGAAACACTGTGGAAAATGGATGTTCCACTGGACATAGTCACATGAAATACATTCACTGGCCACTTTATTAGGTAGAGCTTGGACATTACAAAGTAGCCAGGGATTGGTATACTGCTGCTATAGACCTCAAGGTTTGTGCAGCCAGTGTGGTCATTTGTTTTTTATCTTATGGTAAAAGCATTGCATTTTATTTCCAGTGCCATTCATTAGAGTATTTGTTTGTGCAAGCCATTCCCCCATACCAAGATCTTGTATTGATGATGGGACATTTTAGACCACTGCCTCTCTCCAGCACATCCCAAAGATTCTCAATGTGGTTAAGTTCTCGACTATGTCGTGGACATGTGTATTTGTCAGGTTTAGTGAGGCAGTGTAAATGTATTGATTTGGTGCCATTGTGCTAATTGGTTCTGAGCTATCAACAATCAAAAAGGTGTACCTAATAAAGTGGCAATTGAGTTTATAGCACACACTCATTCTTCAGACCAAATAAACACACCTTGTTAAACAGTACAGAGTCATCCTGTGTTTTATTATAAGCAAAAAACAACCACACACCACATTACATTTGAAAACAATAATGCATTTTGTGGATGTAAATTAAACCAACTCAGCTACTGAAAAAGGGTGTCTTGTAATATTAAAAGGTATAAAAAGGAAAGTGTTCATTCTGTGAAAACAAAAAAAACCTTTTGGGCTAACAAAATGTTTCATCTTGGACATGCTACTTTAAAAATACATGCAAAGCTTTCTAAAATGGACACTTCTCAACATACTCTCCACACAAAGTCCCATAAATTATTAAAATATTCAGCCTATTGCCCCTGAACGGTTTCTTTACAGTGAAAGTCTTACATATAAGTACCTTTGACATAACTCCTGGGTGCAACACAGTCGGCACAAAATGGCTACCCTCTGTATTTCCATTTCCAAATCAGTGATCTGGAAAGCAGATATAAACAAATCAAGGTGTGCTCTTGTTCAGGTGAATGGGAGGACAATGCAAAGAGGGTGCCACCATTAGCCTGCAGTGAGCACTCTCATCAATAAAGACAACATTTCTCACAGACACGTTTCTCTGGCAAGAGTTGAAAATATTTTTATAGAAGCAAAACTTGGGAAGAACATCAAAAAACAGCACCATTGTTAAAAAAGTCCTGGATTCTCAAAAACAAACCAAAAAAAGATCTACAAAGTCATACATGAATGTATTTCTCTAGTCAGTGTTTTACTCTCTTAGCATGCAAGACGGGTGCTTCGTGAGTGGTATGTTGACTCAAAAAACATTGCCCTGCTTTTGTCTTTGGCAGCTGAAGAGGGTATTTCCTACACGGGATTGGGTCAGTAGCTCCATTGCGATTAAAAGTCAAAAATCACATAACAAAAGTAGTGATTGTACCAGAGCTTATAGGGTTTTTGAGTGTGACGGTGCACGCAGATCAGCAATAAATAACTATAAAGCTGCTTCTAAACCTGGGAATAAATATCTTACTACATATGACGTTTGAATGCAATAGTCCCAGTTTTGGCACACCTTCCCCTTAAATGGCCTGGCAAGTGTCCTTCAATTACTAAAAAGTTTGCCTTCATGGTGTCAGTGCTTGTGGTTAAGATACACATTTGTCCTGAATGTCCTTAAAAGGCATCTTCTGCAGTGATCAGTGTCTGGGCTTATTTAAAAAACAAAACTAGAAACTGATATGTGTTCGAATGAAGCTAAATGAAGAGCAACAAACAACACCACAGAACGTGACAAGTGTAAGGCTGCCAATCATACAGGTTTTGTAGTCTCCGACAGAGAACTCCAACCCCCATCATGCCTTGCAGTAGTAAAATATTCGAGACCGGGCTTTGCACACTAAATATTACAGCCCATTATAGCTTTTCTACGCTCTCTCTAATTTGAGCAAGCACTGACAGAGTCATGAAAAGGAGGTTGACTTTAATATAATAGGATAATAACAAAACTGTCTTAGACCACATTTTTCAATCACGTGAACAATAAATGGCAACATACAGTACAGTTTTAAAGTAGTAACAGTAAAACACCTCAGTATAAAATGAAATATTGTGGAGCACTGGTTCCATAGTGCCCCCAGTTATTTTCACACCCACTTCAATAATAACAGCATTGTACCACCTCCCCTTTAAATGGGCTCTTTCAGTGTGTTTTGAGTTTCGTATTGCTGTAGTGAACACAGCGTTTACATATGGCTCTGGGATGTGGAGTAATAATGACAAAGCACTGCTGCTGATTTACTCTAGTTTTGTCCAAATGTAGTGGTCTCAACCAAATATAATTCATTTATGCGGCTCTATGAGAAATGCATGCACAGTGCCTTGGGTATGGATGGATTTTTAATGTGTATGTTTGCAGGTAGTAGTTGCTGTATCGATGTTGTGATTCGGTTCTTGTGATGACAGTCCATTGAGTGGGCAAAGAACTGAGTGGATGGCAGATGATGGATCACATGAGAACCATTATAGGCCCTTCTTTGTCGGTGCACTGAGTTTTCTCATCCCCCTGATCTTGCACAACAACTCCCGCACAAAGTCCTGCAAACACAGATACATATACACTTAGAAACAAGCAGCTATTTGGACATTTTTACAGCTAAAAACACATGCAACAGCAAAATACAGCAGATGCTAAAGAGAAATGCTACGCTGTGACACTGAAGCTATGTACATTTGAACCAAGAAATAATGTCAGTAATTTACATTTAATATCTTGATAAATATTAATTATTAGCCCTCTTAATTAAAAAGGTTTCTCCATTTTTGTCATCAATTTCTGTACTTGCTTTCTCTTTTAGCAAATTGACCGAACATGGGAATGCTTTTACACTCTACAAGTCTTTCTAATGTATTTTTCAGGATTTTTATCATCATTATCAGAGTAACAGAAGGACAAAGAAAACCTTTGAGACTAATCCTGTATGTCGAGGTCACTTAATGTAAAAGTAATATATTCTGGCTTATAATCCTCTCATTATATTCTATGATTGGTGACACTGATCTAATTACCAACACTGTCTATGTCTTCCTGCTGTTCTCCTGTCAGCCTGTGGCCATCTTTGAACATGTCTCTGTATGTGTCCCTCTGGAGCTTTTCTTGGCTCATTCTCACTGCTGCCTCTGTTCCCACCTTAATCACAAACACCCTTTTCTCTATTTCCTGTCTTTCACCGTTTATCCCCTGCTGATGCCTTCTTTGTGGGATTGAGTTGAAAATGACATCTGTGCCTCCCTGTCGTGGGATTACAGCATGTTGTGTGTGTGTGTGTGTGTG
Organism: Hypseleotris bucephala; assembly: GCA_036025885.1. Taxonomy (NCBI): domain Eukaryota; kingdom Metazoa; phylum Chordata; class Actinopteri; order Gobiiformes; family Eleotridae; genus Hypseleotris; species Hypseleotris bucephala. The sequence goes on from JAVQKG010099404.1 coordinate 11,269, forward strand.
TAGGCTGGACAGGTAACATCAACCACCTTGGACACCATGGCTTTGGTTACTTCTTGGGGTTGTACATATTGTCAATTTGGTTTTAATTTAGTGCAAAATAAAGTATAGGCCACTTAAACATGGCTGGTGGTTTAGGATTTAGTAATTGTTAAAATGGTCACAATGTAGTCCGCAAGTTTTCTACAAAAAAAAAAGCTAGAAAATAACAAAAAGTTTCTATGATGTTAAGTATCTGTCATAGTTATCATTTAACCTTAGTCCCACCCCTGGTCTCTACAGCAACATCAGATCAGAGTTTGTGGGTTACACTTTGAACAATAGTA
>JAVQKG010099451.1:0-13246 GCA_036025885.1 Hypseleotris bucephala
GTAGATACAATGTAGTTAAGGGTTATGTAAACCGAATATTTTAAGTCAGGTACTACTGTTATAATAAGTATGCAACATTTACTTTTCTGTAAGACAAGGTAAGTAACACAAGGTTAACATTTTGCAAATTTCATACAGGAAAAATCCAGATCCCATGTTGTAAATTTGTTTATGTGCCATGTAGGTGTAAAGTCCTGAATGAGCCTTTATCGAGTGCTCGTGCTCAGAGCTCCTATGGGGGAACATTCAAAGAAGGGTGTAAAATGTTTATCTGGCTGTAATCAAGATTGGTGAGAAGCAGTGGCAGCTGGGAAATGAGGCCCTATCTACCCCATGGCTACAAAAGTCCCCCAGTTCAAGAGACTATATAGATTAACCATTTTCAAACGTTCGTTCTTTTCCCTTTCTCCCTGTGGAAATAAACTCGCTTCTGTTTGCCTATGAATAGATGCACCTCATTCAGTATTCAATTGAGTTTTCAGGCTGTGTTTCTTGTGTCTTGCCCTTGAGCATGCACCTGTCCACTCCAGATGATCTCTAAGAGCAAATTGATATTGATACAAGACCTTGACCTTGGTATGTATTATTCATGGGCATTCACATCAGGATACAGGAGCAACTTTACAACACAACCCCAAGCTGCAATCATCACAAGAAAGGGAAGCCAGTAAGCCGCTCCTAAGACATGTTTTTCATAAATTTACAATGTTTGTGAGTGTGCTTGTGAGCTCAATCAGCTTGAAGTTGATCAGGTCCAAAAAATCAGTGTCAATACCAGATTTCTGAGCTTTCTACTATTAAAATGATGTTTCCTGGTCAAAAACATACCTAGGCTTGGATTTTGTATCGTATTTGAGTAATTCTGTATGCTGAGGCACCAGACTTCTCCACAGCTTAAACCACATTGATAAACAACTTTGATCTTTCAACATAGATAGGTGAGAGGTGTACTTTCATTTATGAGCGGCCAGCTTGGAAACAAGACATGCTCCTAAAATGAGCTTTCAATAGAGAGAAAGTAACAGTTACCCAAATATTTTAAATAAATAGTATTTTGAAATAATAACAAATAAAATGTTAATATTGTAATCAACCTAAATCTATAAAAGTTGAAAAATAAATACATTCAAAATAATAAAATATGGTTTCTTTAAAAATGTTATGGTAACATGTTTGTTGGTGTAACAGTAGAGGATGTGATGACCCAAACAGCTTTCAGTTGATCAGGTCGAAGAACCAGTGCCAATGCTGTAACACTGTGGGATTATGTATATCTCTGCATCATGTCAGATCTGGTTTAATCTGGCGCTTCATTTGTCAAAAAACCTTTGGATGTGAATCCCACAGGCACTCTCATTGCTGCTACGTCTGCCACGCCACAAAGCATTTTGCATGATTGATAATCACGTATATGAAGGCAATATATACCACAGAGGAGGATGAATGACTATTGATGAAATAGAATGAGCACACTTGTTATTAGGTTTGGGAGAAATATTTTTATTGAGTATTATATTTTGGTTAAAATAAATGGGAAACTAAACCTAACTAAAAATATAACCTTTAAAACATGTGTCTTTGGTTGGTGCATATGAAGACATCTATGCAATCAGTTTACATTGTGTCAAAGAAGTTTCAGGTTTACAGTAGAGATTTATTTCCCCCATTCATTCATGCTGTGTCATGTTTGCCAAAAAACCTTGTCACCTGTAACTAACTAATAATACTTGGTAGTTTGTTGGAGACTGATTTTTCCATTGACTGATAACCTCTTTCTGCTTTTCTTCACCACACACACAACCTGCTCATGCACCTGTCAGGGTATACACATCGGTCAAAATGATGGATTGAGTACCACAAATGTAAAGGAAGTAGAATGATATTGGATGATATTGGAAATAGTCTTCAATACTGTATATATAGTCCTTTTTTTCTTTTCTTTTCCACTCAAGAAAGTTAATTTTAAAACATTTTATGTATTAAACAATTATAAGAATTGAGGGTTTATACAGATTTCAACAGTAGCACTATAAATGGAGATGCTTACATGTACAACAAATATATATTACATTATAAAAGATATGCAGTTAGAATTAGGTTTACAAAGAAAGTATATAAAAATATTTAACTTGATTTGTATGATTTATTAATATTTTAACTGCTTTTTTCTAAACCATACCACTTTCCAAGATGCAAAACGACATCAGTTTTCTAACTGAACAGTCAACTCCACTGGTGATATTTTAATATCATGTGGTATGACTGTGTTTATAAATGGAAATACTTTTGCATCAAAGGTGTGTGTAAAAGTGTATATGAGTGAGCCTGTTTGTGAATCAGTGAATGAGACTTTTCCTCCGTCCCAGTCCAACTCTACTCTGATCCTCTGGGGGGGCTGCTCCAATGTTAGGATTTCCTCTATATGGGGTGGTTCATTAGCTATGTATTTACCATCATTCAACCATATTTCCCAAAATCCAGTGACAATTTCTTCTTTCCTTGGAGCAGTCTCGAGAATTACTCCAACTGTCCAATTTCCTTCCTTCTGAACATCCACCTCCCAGCTGTGGACTCCTGAGTTGAACCCCTCAGACCCCAGCACTGTTGCATAGTGGGTCAAACGTTCTGGGTTATCTGGAACCCATGCAGGCACTGCTCCTGCCTCGACTTGATGCACACCGCTCAGATCATCAGAGATGACTAGAAAAGAACAGGCAGTGTTTGGATCCAGAACCACAGGAGTGTAGGACACCACCTCCTGCATCTTGTTCCAGATGTTGAAGCCCAGGTTACCCAGATGTTTAGCCACATCCACCAGAGATCCAGAGGTTAACACTGGGGGATCGTTTAATGGGAGCTGCTCCACTCTGCCCACTGCAGCAGTGTAGTGTTGGAGAAAAAGGACGTCCTGAGCCTGTAGCTCCTTCTCTGTTTGTCTGATGCTCTGTGAAAGAGTTAGGATCTCCTGAGTTAGAGCAGCCATCCTCTGCTCCATCAGGCTGTTCTTCTGCTGCACCTCAGCCCTTAGAGCACTGATACGAACCTGCTCTTCGTTTTGGAGAAAATCCCTCATTTTGTCAAACTCTTTATGAATAATTTTCTCTGTGTGCTGGCCCTGGTGTTTAATGTGCTCAGTGATCTGGATTAAGTGGATGTTGACCTTATTAAAAACCTCCAGTCTGTCCCATAGACGCTTCATACTCTTTCTGAGTTGCTGTTTGTATCCTTGAGCTGCCTCCTCGATGGGCATGAACTTGTGGGTGTCATGTGCTCTGGAATCTCGACAGACCGGACACGCCGGCTGCTGGTGATCCAGACAAAAGAGCTTGAGTTTTTCATTGTGCCGAGGGCACAAGGGCTCGAGCTGCACAGTGGCCTCCTCCAGAGTCAGCTCCTGGGAGAAGGCCTCACACAGGTTCTTCAGGGCCAGGTTACAGGGAGGGTCACTCCTGGAGGAGCACCTTTTACACATGGGACACTCTCGAGTCACCTTCTCTGTCCACCAGATCTGCAGACAGGCCTTACAGAAGCTGTGGCTACAAGACAGCACTACAGGGTCCTTGAAGACCTCCAAACACACTGGGCAGAAGATATCCAGGTCTGACTGTAAAGCCATTTTAGCTCAAGTCTGGAACAAAAGTACACAATCACTGTTTGAGGAAGCAGAGCTATACTTTCATTTTCTTTTAACAACCTCTAAAATATCCCTCAAACCATTGAAATATGTGCCCATTGTCCCTGTATGTATTATTGATGATTATTCCGAATATTCTAATCAAAACAGTATTTTAGTCTCACCTTGGAAATTCTTCAATATAATATTCTTTTTTTGTATTCTCTGTCACTTGGTGTGAGTCTCTTTCCTCTACTTACACTTCCTTATTCATGTAGTGTACCTAAAAATAAAGGAGGAGCTTCGTCTGGCCTCTCCTTCCCAAATTCTGCACAGCCCATATTATGTATCTAATTACACAAACTGCAGTGACTTATTAGCTGTTATAGCTGTGTTGTGTATCCAAACACAAAAAAAGCAATGTAGATTGCAATAGTTAGAAAATTTGAGGAAAAAAAGAAAATATTTTTTTTTATCTAGAACAAAACAGTCATTATTCACTGAAGAAATATGATCTTTTTGCCTCAAATGACACCAAGTGTGGTAGATCTCATTGCAAGGGACAGGACTCAGACTGGCCCCACATCAACAGCACAGTCTCTGCATTACACAAGCTCTGGGTTATACAAAGACAGTTGTGTTCAGTGAGTATTTGTGAAAGTTCTGCTCCCTCAGCTGAATGCCTAAACCTTTTACATGTTTTTTCTTTGTGTAACCCTCAAGTAGAGCAAGGATCGTGTCCTGTATGAGTCTTTTACTATGGATGATATACAAAGACAAATTACATGTATCCCCATCTAAAGATAAATATACAGTACATAGTATATATAGACTGTATAGATACAGTCAGTTTTGCACCATATTTGGGATGGTGGTCTCAGGCATAGAGGAAAACAAACATTTTCCCCATTTAGATTAGTATGTTATAAGCAGCTGTATGAAGGCATTCAGTGGCTTGTATGGGCCTTAGGTAGGTGTAAATAATGTGGGAGTTTACCACTATGCTGAGAAGGGCATAGAAATCCGGTTATACCAGTTCTTGGAAAAAATGTATGTTTTCGTTCTCTTGTTTGTTCTATCAACTCCCCCCATGAAGCGGTTATGCAGAGAGATCTGTTGCTGAGGCAAAAACTAGTCCCAGTCTACAGTGCAGGAGCAGGCATGAGTACTTTGTGGTTTGCCCCAATTTATGACATCACTTATAGGATCAATTAGTTTTCAGCTCTTGGAGAGGACTATATCTAATGAATTAATAATAAATGTACAATTGATAATCAACGTAAACTCAATTAAGGTTTTCACACACCATGTTATGTTTTTATGTAGTATGTCTATCTAACTGGATAATTGTGTTAATTGGGTTTACCCTCCTGAGATTATAAACTAATTGCTGTGTTATTAGTCATGACCACCTGTTGTGAGGTAATTAGAGCTGCAGAGTTAAGGTTGATCGACACGTTGAGCTTATTAATGTCATTTGAAAGTATGTAAATGACTGCACCACTGACACAGTTCAATAATGACCACTGCCTCTGATCTATTCAGTCATTAACGTCACACACCTCCGCATACACCATTTTTTATCTCCATTGTCTCCATTGAAATGCCTGGATGGTGTAAAGATGACCTATTATAATGTGGATATGGGGCCTTTAAGATCGTTAGGCTATGCAGCTAAAGAGCATTCATGAGCTTACAGCATCAGAATATAGTGCACCCTATATACAGCGGAGTCCAACAGTGACCTTCATTGTGAAAGCAGCCATAAATCTGTAGAGTTTACTGAAACAAGATTTTAGACATGTCTGTGTTTCAGCTCACACTGTGTCAAATTAGTTCACACAGAAATGCAATGACATTCTTTTATCTTTGTGTAGGTCCACCCTTGTCTTTTAACATGGATGCCCTGTAAGGAGGCGACTGAATGGTAGATCCCAGTAAAATATAATACATACAAGATACTGTCTGTATTGCACTATATTCAGGGACATTTTCCCCATTTAGATTGTTATGTTATATACAGCTAATGGTAACCACCTAGCTTGTGTATTTACAGTAACAAATGTGCACCATCAGACTACTTTGTTCTGTCCTTGTGGCTGTTCCCACAGTTGCGCCTGTATCTATGGACAGTTTTTTTTTTTTTTTTACCACTTCTGTTGTTTATAGGGGCCCTTATCTCCAGTGAAGGCCAATCTTCAGCTTCAAAATGATCATATAAAATAGAATGAATACACATAGAATGATTACACATTATCACAAAACTTTGCAAAAACTTTAGTAATAGAAAGGCCTTCAAGAAGAGTGGAACCTTTAGCTATTAAAACGGGGAACCAATTCTGTATTTGAGAAGAGAGTCAGAGGTCACACTGCCTAAATGAGAAGACATGTTTTAATTTGACTTGTTAAACTCCCACAGAAAAATATTAATAAAGTGTGAGGACAGCTGATTTTGTTTTTCATTGTGAAGTTATCAGAAGTTTGGAAAGAAAATAACTTCATATATTGATTCTATTTATCTTATTTATATGGTGGAGTGTGCTTATTTATTATGAAGACTCTTCATTTAATGCTGAGTTGAACAGTCACTCAGCCTCCCGGAAACTTTACATTTTAAAAATAAACAATTCAATAGCATTGCATTTTTTCTTTTTGCATTAGTTTAAGAAAAACAGGCTGAAATAGCATGAAATTTGCATACTAAAGTCAACAAATTTAAACTAAGCCAAATAATTTAACCCTTTAGCAAGTCCTTAAAATGGGGGGAATAGGAAACCTTTTTGAGATACACACTATCTAAGCCAATAATGTTGCTAATCTGTTGACTGTTTATTTAGGTCATGAGTCACCAATGCACTCGTGGACATGTAGAAATGGTAATAAGTGAACCTTGAAAAATTATGGAATTCAGAGAGGCTATAGTGAGCTACAGACCATTTTCAGAGGCATCTGTAGATATATATAAATACAATGAGAGACCAGAGAGCAAAGTGCTTTGGGGAAATGGATTTGAGAATGGGTAGAGGGACAAAAGGTGAATCTAAGTGGAGCTATGGTCTGTCTGCCAAAAAAGAGACACTATTGTAGCTGCAGAAAGGTAATGCTAAAGGTTTGTGGTGTACATGTGTGATACTATGAATATGTAATGTATCTTTGAAAAGTAGCAATGAAAAATATCCACCTATTATAAATGATGTTGCCCACTTATGAACAGGAACACTACTACCTGTACCTGCTCGCTTATGACCCTGTGTGCCCTTCCAATATTGCTACAACTTCAACACTCTAAACTCTCTCTCTAAACAACAAAAGACCAAAACACTAAATGGTACTAAAAAATAATTAACTACGAGAGCGCAAACCTCTGGCAAAATTGTTAATGTTTCTTGTAACTGCTGTATGGCAATAGTTCAAAAGTATACTGCTAAACAAAGGGTCTTCTAATTCTGGGGTAAAAGCTTATCCTATCTCAAAATAACCAAAATTGTGCTTCTTACCGCTTGAGTTACCTTGAGTTATCTGTTGCTTAGGAGGCAACACTGGCAGGGCTATGCTTTGTCATAAAAAATCCTTGTTTTCTATGTCCTTTCATCATTTTTGTTGTAATTGAAACAAAGATATTTTCCTGATGCTGTGCCATGTACAAGCACTGACCCATTGGCTTCTAACTAATGCCCTAATGTCATGTTGTTGCTATTGGGTGCACTGTGTTCCAGTCTGTGGTTAAGTGGGTTGCATTAAACATTTGACTTCATCTTGATCAAAACACATTAAGGAGATTTTTAAATGGTCCCCAGTGCCTCTAAATATGCATCAAAGCACATTTCATTACAGAGGGTAACATTTCTCTAATAAGTGTCACAAGGTAGGACCAAGCCAGCAGCTGCTGCTTGTGTGTTTTCCTCAGATATAATCAATTCTTTTTCATCAATGTACTACTAATGTAATACTGTATACAAGGAAGGTGCCACTGGCTGTTTTACCAAGCTTCTACACTCTCAGCCTAGAGTAGCATTGTGACTACCAACTACACTATCTTCTAGTTCAGGTGTGAATGCTTTATATGAACTGAGACACAAACCTTTGGATTTCATGGTGTGTTTAAATTGTGAATTTAGGGGTTGTAAATAGCCACTGGAGAGCCACCAGATGTCATCATTTCTTCTCTAGCTGTTAACCCACAGCACAAACTGAACTTTTTCAACATGCCCTACATTATAAGAAACTTGTAGATAAAGGTCCAATTAGCCCAAATTGTGTATTAAAAAAGTCTCCTGGATGAGAGACAAAACAGTTTCAGTTTTGTCAAAATGTGCTAAAATGCCATCACTGACAGACAAATATAAAATCTGAGTAAAATTTTTAGTCATCCAGATCCATGCCAAAATATAATAATTTCAATCTTTTTTTTTTTTTTTTTACTACTGACCCCTGTCTCCAAGCCAGAGTGACTATCCCCATCTTACCATAGTGCAAAATGCATTATTGTCTTACTATACCTTTTTGAATTTAATCAAAAGCCATCTATTACTTTTTATAGTAATTGTTTTTTCTTTCAGGAAAAAAACTCTGGTTATGTTAATGAAAAAGGAAGGCACCCTTGGCTCTTTCACTGAGCTACTAGCACCTCAATACTACAGCAGCCTTGAGACAGTCAGCACTTTGACCGCTGCCAACAGAAAAGTGGTTTGGAGGCAAAAAGTGTCTCTAATGGGTTTCACACCATCTTTGACAGATTAAGTCTCCCGCTTCAGTCTATAATGAGGCAGGAGTCCATTGTCCGTTTAGTAAAAAAGGCCAAGTCAGATCTTTTATAAAGGGGAAATCATTTTGTACAAGTGAAAGGATCTTAAAACCAGCATTAGCTCACATTGGGGCATCGCTTTACGTCTGAATTATGATGTATTTCAAAGGGACAGAAGTAGGAATAAAGCGGTACAGTATTTAACAAAGACTGCAAGGCTAGAGCAAAAACCTTGTCTTCGATTTAATACCACCATGACCAAAGAGAATTTTTTAAGCACTCAACTCTTCCATCAAATAATACCGAACATGACATCCATTTGGTCACAGCTTTTCCGTGCTTTTCCATGTCACTTAATGTGAATTTGGCCAACAATGCTTACATCCACAATGATTTTCAACAGTGTTTATGGTCTCAGTTATGCATCCTCTGCAGACACATTCAGTAACAAGGTAACTAAACTTGCATTTTAATCATTTGCATTTTAGACTGTGAATCTATTGTCTTGGATGCAGAACATAGATTTTCAAGAATATACATAGCTTGCTGCAGGTTTTTTTTAAGACGACTTGATCATATTCCTATACTTCACCTCAGGCTCAATAACATTTTATGAATTGAATTAAACCAAAATGAATTATTAATTGTGATTCCCTTAGCTTTAAGTTGACCCTGTTAGCCTTGATTTGATTTTCACACATACGGCCCACCTGGGTAATGGGGATCCCCAGGAGCAATTTCCCATGTTTTTTTTTTCTCTTTCATTGTACACCCCTCTGGAACTGACTTCTGCCCAGGCATAAAACATTTAGTTGGTTGCAGCCATGCTCCAGATGCCTGAGTTAAAAGGATTTAGGGCGAGTGAGGTTGTGAATGCTCACTGGGTGGTTCAGCACAGCCACATCTGTTTCTGAGGTGTTTACTTTCTCTTCCACTTCACACTAAAAACTACAGCATTCAGCCTGACTTCACCTGCATTAACAAGATGTCACTGTACCACATGAGGGATGGAGAGAGAGAATGGGGAAAATGTTTTTGATTTAATCCTGGCTTTTGGTGCAGTTTAGACCTGTTTTAGCACTTGGGTTAGACCTGGTTCATACCTATTTTAGCCCCATACATACAGTACATACATAGGTACATACAGTAGGAGTACATACAGTAACTTAGTACTTATTTAACTGTTTAGTTTTGGTTCAGTTAGCTTCAATCCTAGTAAATTAAATGTAATTGAGCCCTGGTTTATACTTTATACCTATAGTCCTGGTTTCTGAGTGATGTAGTGCTGATTTAGACTTGCTCCAGTTCCGGTTTAGATCTAGTTTAGTCCTGGTTCAATATGCTTTACTGCTGGTTTGTTCCTGGTTTAGACCAGCCTTAGTCCTGATTTGTACTTTGACTTTTATCAGACTTGGGAACATTTTAGTGAGCCATTTTAAAATAGTGCTGTCTTTTCATTCAAGAGTGATGACTGAAAATATCTATTTTTTCCACAATGCATTTTTCCACATTGATAAGCATTACCATAGAAACGTAAATTCCCATATGGATGACTGGGAATGATTGAAGACACGTACACCAGTGCATGCGGAATGCATTAGGCGCCAAACAAAGCATTTTAATCAAGAGCTTTTCCACGCCTGTCACTTCGATTGGTTCATGGGGTCAAGATGTAATCATGCAGCATTGGGTACGAACAATAACAGCCATGAAGCCATCTGTGTATCTGTGTGTAAAGAGGAATCTATGCATCAAATGTACCACACATTGTATGTGATGTACAATGTAAGGGAAATGTGGTTCTTAATGCTTTCAAAACACGTATTTCCTAAAAAATATTTGGGTTTTAATGACCAAAAACGGACCAAACGAAGACCATGTCTGAACCAGGAATAACCCATGTTTGAACATAGTAATAACTAATAATGTAAGAACAAGGAGACAAAACATTAATCACACCAGGCAGGAAGAAAATTCCAAATCCAGTCTAAGCCAGGATCAAACCTAAACTAAGACAGAATAAAACCAGGTATTACAAATGAGTTCCAAACCAGGACTTACCCAAGGCAAAACCAGGTCTAAACCAGCTATAACCAAGTCTCGCAGGGAAGATTCATACACTGCACTGCATACATTTACTTGTCTGTCAAAAATAAGGCTTCTCTATCCATCAAGTTGTCAGGCCATACTAGTAAATATTCATAGCTGTGGGAGACAAACAGGACATCCGCTGAGATGGGTCTGCCTGTACTTTGTCCCATCTGAATCAATAACAATCGAGAGGCAAAGTGTTACTCAAAAGCACTTTATGAAGGGGCTGGATGAGGTGGCTGGATAGATGGGTAGATGAATGGTGCAATTTCTGGATTGATGGAAGTAGCTAAATGTGTAAAACCAAGCTCAGATAGTGCTTAAGAATGAAATTAAAAAACCTATTCCAAAGCACCCAATTATGACATCCTTTCACTGTATGAATTTTCATGAACCTTTTATTCCCATTGACATTGCATAAAGCTGGTGTCTATCCCATGTACCTTGGGCCTGAGGTAGGGAAGTACTTGGACTATAGCAATGCAATTTCAGTGTGAGGATGAAAGTAATTTTAGATACTGTATGTCATTATGCAATACACAAACAAGTGGCGAAATAGGACATGTTTTCCTACAGCTATGAAGCCATCTCTCTGTGTGCGCCAGCTCTACTATATATTACACACTAATGTATATACTATATAGGCTACTATATACTATATTCTATATATACTCTATAAAATAGACCACAAACTATACTGCACATTGTGCCTGTGGGTCAAGAACATGTCATTTCAATCCATCACTTAGTTTTCAAAGTTAAAAATATTTCTCATAAGATTAAGAGAAGCTTTTATCGACTACGTAGGGGACCTTTTGTAGTCTTCCATAAATGCTTCATAATGCAGACGTGACAAAGAGTAATGTTTTCTAATGTCTTCAGGGAGTGGGAAGAAAACAAGATAAATGAGATAGAGAGAAAAACAGAAAGATCCCAATTAGTTTTAAACAACAGCAGCAATCATCCAAAGATACAAAAACATGATATTACCATATTAAAAACATAGTGTGCCATTTTACATTAAAACTCAATTATCAACTAAATGAAACTGCAGTCTGCTAAACGCTCTTGTACTGAGGCCGAATGAATCAAATCAATCAGATACAACCCATTAAAGTGTATTTGATGGAGCTGCTATATTTAATGACTTCAGTTACAGTTTACATGGTACTTTCAAATCACTGAACTGTCATGTAAATGCAAATAAACAGTCACACTGTTTTCACAAAATTGATCGAAAGAATAAAAAATAAAAAGAAAGTTAAAGCTGGTAATCTTGGTGTCATCCTGATATAGTCCTTGTTTCATCCTTTTTAGTAGCATTAACCTGGGCTTAACCTGGTTTAGATATAATTTATTCCCAGATTAGTCCATTTTATTTTAGACTCATACTTGGTTATACCTGGTTAAGACCTGTTATAGTCCATGTTTTGTCATAATTTAGTCTTAGACCCAGTTAAGACTTTGTTTAGTCCTAGTTTAGGCCTAGTGTTGTTTAATTTCAAGCAATATGCTCTTTCACTAATAAAAATATAATTACAGATTGATTGCCTGGGAGCATTAATGGCAGCAGTAAAAATGCATTTCACATTTTCACATAATTATTTCCAGCACTCTGTCCAATATTTCCTCCACTTTCCATTTGAGTAAACACTTGCGGTCTTCTCTAAATAGTGCTCAATAATCCCAGATCCACCAGAAATTTCCTTCATTTGCCAAATTGCTCTTAAACTGAAATTGAAATGGCAAGTGGCCACGGAGCAGAGGAAATTCGCTCATTACAAAACTATCACGACTCGGGATGGAGAGAGAGGGATGAAGAAGAAGCACTTTCAAATGCATCTCAAAAAGTCATTTAGAGGCAGTAGAGGCTGGACATCCTGGAAAAATGTTCTGGAAAAATGTATTTGCATAATACTGTAATTTTCAAACTGTGGTAAAAGGTGTCATTAGTGGTATGCAGGCTGTTTCTAGTGGTACTCCTTTGCAATTCATAATTTGAATTAGAGACTTTTTTCTGTGTTGGTTCTGCTTTGGTAGCTGGCTTAATTTTGATGATGATCATCTGATGATATGGGGTTTAATTGTTGGTAAGATCTGGTTTAGTCCTAGGCCTGAGTCAGACCTAGTATAGACCTGGTTTAATCTTGGTTGATTTAGTTCTAGTTGGATCCAGTTTTAGTCCTGGTTTGGTCTGGGTAATCCATTTATTAGCCCTGCACCTTTTGAGCACTTGAATTGAATGCATGGACCACAGTTTATTCTTGGTTTTACCACATGTTAGAACTTGTTTAGTCCTTGTTGGCTTAGACCTCAGTTACAACCTTTTTAATTAGTCCTAGTTACCGACGCCAGGAGGTTATGTGATCGCCGGCGTTGGCGTGTGTGTAACTCAAAAACTACTGCACGGATTAGGATGAAGCTTTCAGGGAAGGTCAGGACTGGTTTAAGGAAGAGGTGATAAAAATTGGGTACATCTGTGATGAATATTAATTAAGTTATTAATTAATTAAGCTTAAACTTTTAAATGCTATAACTGAAATAGTTTTTGCCAGATCTACTTCTAACTTTCTGGGCAGTTACATATAATGAAGACGCAGACATATGTAGACTTTGGTGCCTGAGATTTTTAATTAAGCCATTAATCTTAGTAAACATGAACCAAATGTTATGAAGTTTGACACAGTGATCTGGGCTAGGGTATATTTTATGGACATATGCAAATTATCACGGTCGGATAAAAAATGCCTCTATAGCGCCCCCATGTTTATGACTCCTATGGGACTCTTATAACTGAA
>JAVQKG010099494.1:0-13253 GCA_036025885.1 Hypseleotris bucephala
TGGGAAAAATCCTTTTTGGGCCCAGAGCGCATTTCTGGCTGCAGTACCACCGAGTGGCCACCACCATACTGGCATCACGGCGGAGGGGCAATGCCTTATCCTGATTTTTAATACATCGATGCCTTGAACTAATAATCCCCACATTGATTTTACTGTATATTAATGATGTATTCTGCATTTAGATTAAATTTAGTTCACAATTTAGTTGGGAAATCTGACTATTTTGAACAAGACTAACCAAATGAAGCAATAAGTGCAACTTCTTTTTAGGTCAATTCTTTTTACAGTAAGCCACAAATAAGCATGTACCCCTCAAATAATAAACACCCATATTGATTTTACTGTGTATTAACCATGTATTCTTTATTTGCATGAAATATACAGTAGTTCCGAATTAATTAATGAAATCTGACTTTGGTTTTATGAACAAAATGCAAAAGTGCAACTTCTTTATAGGTCAATTCTTTATAGGTCAATTCTTTTTCCAGTATCAATATACACTATCCACTCCCACCAGTCCATCTCTCCCTTCCAACTGTGCCCTGGTCTATAGCCCCATGCTGAAGATCCATTGCCTAAAATAAGTGTGTATTGGTGCGATTACCGGGCCCCGCTTCCTGAGCCCTGCGTCACCTGCTCTCCTCTGCATTGACATGTCAGTCTCCCGCGGCTAACGCTTTGTGACAGTGTCGAGATTATAATATCTGGCCCATATTACAGAGCATTAAGTCCCATTACCGCGCCCCCGCCCGCTCAGGTGTGCCGGTCCGGGACGCACAGACAGAGAAGGAAATTGAGAGAAGGAATAGTGGAAAAGAGGGAGGAAAAACAATGAGACAGATGAATGAATTTGAGTAAATGGGAGAAGCTGTTTAGCACCAGTAAAAACGTCTAAGGAGGCATAAACAGCCGGCGTACTAATAGGGGAGATCTATGTCTGATTTTATGGCTTTTCAAAAGGATGTATTCAAGGTTCGTAATATCTCTGTCAAGGTGAATTTGCTTCTGTTGACATGTGTTGGTCTGGTTTATAGGTTGGTCTGTCCGATTTAGAGTTTTTTTTGTCATAGATGCTTATGAAAAGAGGATAGTTATTAGCTATGATTAACTGAAATCATTTGGTGTGTGTAGTCTAAATCCATAAATTTTTTGTACCACCGTAGATACTAACTAACATCAAGAGTTCTAAAATTGCTAATTATATGTAGCATTTACTCTTGAACTCAAAAATATCTAGTTCAAGTCCAGGTTTGGTCTACCTCTGTAGCCACAGTTTCCCCGGGGCAGAATAACAGGCACGTGGCAGTCATATCATAACATTGTTTTCTATGACCAGCACCACAATCCAAATCCATCTCAACTTTATGCCAAATATTGATTTGATTATATTTGTTCAGTTCAGTTATTCAGTTCACAGAACAACAATCAGCCCGAAATCATTAACAGTTGAAAGAATACCAAAATATTATAATATACTAAACATCAACAAAAACCACCTGCCTTCCAGAACATGTTTGTATTAAGGTTAAACCAACGTAAGCAGATTTTCATATTTTGTTTAAGAGTTTTATACTGTCCAAAAAATGCAGACATTATGATTAGCTAATTGCAAACATTAAAACCGTTATTTTGATTCTTCCACCTCCTTAGTCACAACAACACTTAACCACTGGTCTCTCCAAATACTTCTAGTTCTGCATGTATGAAGAAAACCTGGCCAGGAACAATGCTAGTAAAACCTTCCATGCACATGATGAGCGCAGAGGCTGGTGTATGATACAACCATAAAGAATACGGGACAGCCCAATTGGATAAAGCTATTTTAATAATGAACAGCTGAACAAGCACCATCACTTCACATGATTTAATGTTTACACCACGTCACGGCTGGTTTCCGATCGCTTTCCCCGGGCCTCCATTTGTTTCCACCAAAGAAAACACTTCTATTCCACAGCCTTGTAGTTTTAATTAAGGAAATTAATAAATAAGAATAAATTAATATGCCCTGTGTACACCGCCTGCCTTCAAAAACACCCCCTCTCTCGCCTCCACTGCACGGGATGTTTTTGAGCGCCATAATTAAGGCTTAATAAGTAAGTGATTCATTATGATTAGCGTACGGATTCCGCGTAATGGCCCCTCTGCATGCTAGCAATCACGCTCGCACTGTTTATTCACAAAGAGGTTCCTGATCCATCTCTGTCTACATCTACATATCATTTGTGAGCCCACCATCATAGTCTGTTTGTTTAGCTTTATCAGTCCCAGATCAGAAAGTCGCAGTCGTCAAAAATGGGGGACACTTAAAGAATTAAATTATACGCAATAACAAGAATTGATAGGGGAAGGCTTGATGTGTCGAAGTGTCACTTAGTAGCACTCATCAAATGAAAGATGCTGGGAAGATTAATTCATTATAGTTGCAATTTTAGGTGGTGGCGGACTTGCTGAAGTGTATGAATGTGATAGAGGTTCATTTAGTTGCACTCTCCAGGGACAATTTGTTTATTGTTTTTGCACTCGCTTGTGTTCCCAAGAGGACAGTGTTCAATGTGCAGTCATCAGAGTGCTATGCTAACTATGACCCTTGTGGCCGTGGTGACAGGAAGCCATCTCTTTACATGAAAATATAAAGTTAGAATTGTTATGTCGTACTAGGGATGTTTATATATTTCCAAAGATTTTACTATTGATTGACTGACAATAGTTAGGGCCTATTGTGCATTCATGTCTGCATTTTCCTCTGCCCTATCACCACCTAAGCAGCAGAACCATCTCACTCTCCTCCATCGCCACCTCAGCAGCAGAACAATCTCACTCTCCTCCATCACCACCTCAGCAGCAGAACAATCTCACTCTCCTCCATCACCACCTCAGCAGCAGAACAATCTCACTCTCCTCCATCGCCACCTCAGCAGCAGAACAATCTCACTCTCCTCCATCATTACCTCAGCAGCAGAACAATCTCACTCTTCCCCATCACCACCTCAGCAGCAGAACCATCTCACTCTTCTCCATCATCATCTCAGCAGCAGAACCATCTCACTCTCCTCCATCACCACCTCAGCAGCAGAACCATCTCACTCTCACAAAAGTACCACAAAAGTAAATACTGTCAACTTTTTATTTTGTTTCTTTTATTGTCTGTTTGATGAAGCCAGAAACTGTTATTATGCAAACACAGTGTAGACTATTGACAAAAGGTTATTATAGCAGTAGTACATACAGATGTCCACATATATTCCTTATCCGGCCCCTACATACACACACACACTTGATGAGCTTTCTCACAACAACCCCACTTGACAGCAGCTTTCCTTGAGCCATTTTGTACCTTTTGAGAAGCGCCTGCACTTTCCCGCCGCTCTTTCTCTCGCTCGTCTTCCCCCACTGTACCTCCTAGAATGTTCATTGCCCAGAAAATAATTTCTCTAGTCATTTTAGCGCCTTTGTGAGCGGCAATCAATTTCTCTTCTCTTCATGATGGTCCCGCGTGTGGGCACAGAAGTTTGACCTTCTCTAAAAGATCTATCAATTTATCCGTCCATCCTGCAACCTATCCATTAATGTTTTCATCTTCCTCTGTTGTTTTTTTCCCCTTCTGCGCCGCCGCTGCCGACAGTCTGTTGTAAAGTGGCTCTAAGCTCATGTGCTCATCAAGACCTAGTGGCTGTCTGTTTGTGCAATTATACCTCTGTCTTAGCGCTGCACCAAAAGCAGTTGGCCGGAGAAAATGATGGTCATTTGGGCCGTGGAGAATATGCACTTGAGACAAAGGAAAGGGAAGCCTATTTTGGTCAGAGGGACAGTGTTGAACCTGGGGAGGGGACAGGGTCAGGCTAAGGCTAAATGACATATCACATTACCAGCTAGGGGTCACCCAATTTCTCCCAATCTACCAGCAGCATTTCTGTGGCAACAGCTCTGTTAAAAGCTAACCTATCGTTTATCTGTCTGATTGTTGGGGTTTTCACGCTCCCTCCGTCGATCTATTCTTCTGCCGTGCAGTAAAAATTAAATCACAAAACCAAGCTTACTGGTGTAGGGCCATCAGATGTCAAAAAACTATCTCCGACTGGACTACCAGAAGAACTATTTTACTGCAAAATATAACAATACAAGGATTATGTCCTCCTCTCTTACAAACACTGATGTAGTTTGAAAGTGTTCGTTGCTCTGGCTGTCAGTCCCACTGGGGCAGGCTGACAGCATAAAGAGGTTCCAGGCTCCTGAGAGGGGTCGCGACCCCAGGAAGTGAAAGCGGGGTAGCAACCACTGACAACTGCCTCCTCTCTTCCTGTCGGCAGCACAGAGACGGTCAACAAGGCGTCTGGACCCTCAGTGCTGGAATAAAGGGAGTTTGTTTAAGAGGAATCCTGTGTGTGTTTTATTGAGTGTGTTTAATTGTTCACTTGTCTGTGTAATACTCATGTAATCCCTTTAAAGGCCTGTTTAATCTGTACCTTGTCTCAGACACTCTTTCAGCTGAAAGAACTTTGGCTCAGCACAGTGCCTCTCTATGGGCCCATTGTAGAGCATCCTCTCCATCTCACTTCCTCTAACCCTGTCCACAGCCTCTCATTCCCATCTCTCTTTCTTTTCTCTTTCTCTCATTCACACTGCTCTCTCTGTCCCTTCCAATCTGCCTCTTCCTGCGCCGCTGCCTGTGCAGCTCTCAGAACAGTATTATATATTCCAGTCTCATGCTTTGCATGATTTGGGCAATAGATGAAGCCATATCCCCCTCTGCTTCGCGGCCTCTCCGTCCCTCTCTCTCTCGCCTTGTTGTTTAATGTTTCAATTTGGAGGAAGCAAACATTCAATCAGACAGATTAACTGTTTAATGCATGTCATCAGTCAAACTGTCTACGAGAGGGGGCCCCTCGGCCCTGCTCTCCCCCAACAGCCGCTCGCCCTTCTCTCTGCTCCCGGCTCACACTGTCGGCTCTCATATACCGGCCAGGCCAGACACAGGCTCAGGCACTAATGCAGATATGTGTACACATGGATATAACCTATGTTCTAATATAACCTTATATGTATGCATGAACATGTACGTCTGCTGCTGCTCTTCATATGCACTGATACAGATGACAGGAGACAAAATACCATTACAACAATCACAACAAAAGCTCTGAATCAGCGCCAGGCTGAAAATAAGGAAGAATAACACTTACTTCCATCATGGAACTAAACATTGGTTGAGATGTTAATGATGTTGCTTTTGACCTGTTTTTAAGATAAACAATTCTTCTATAAAACTACCAAAGTGAAACATAACTGAGCACTGTGGTAATGTTCAAGCCAGGCTGGTTATGATGTCACATCATATTGTCATACGTCTTATGAACAAGTGTATTCCACAAACACACAACACTAATAACTAGTATTGTTAAATAAAGCTAAGACAGAAGTTCTGTCATGAGGCTGTGTATGGAAGTGCTACATTCACTGATTCACTTGTGATCGAGAAACGGCTTTACACAATTAAGCCATGCTCTTTTAACAGACAACACACGTGCCTGGCCGTACAGCACACACACAGCACAGACCAGTGGATAGGGAAATCAAAGTGACACGGAGCTGGAGCGAGGGAGAATGAGAGATTAGAGGAAATGAAAAGAGTAAGGAGGAAAGAGGGAACGTGAGTCCGAGCGTGTTGTAGATGGTGTTGTAGATTCACCGATCAGACTTTTTAATCCTGATACCGATCTCGATATTGGCTTTAATGATTGGTCAATCCCCGGTACTCCGTGATATGCTTTTTTTTGTATTAAAGCTATTTATTAATTGCCCAAACTTGACCAACAATGGGCTAAAGAGCTGGATGTATTCATATGTTCACCAAAAAGGCACATTTGTAACACAAACTAAGTCTAAAGAATCTCAAAATTGACTCCTCCAAGAAAATCCTAAATCTAGACAATAAGACAAAACAACACACACACACACGTTTGACAAGTTATAACTAAAGAAATGTACAGTAAGAGGGATAGACATTGGTTTTTAATTCTGCCAAAACCCTTTGGGGCAATGTCCACAACCAAAAGTGGCATTTGTTTGTACTGACCAGAATAAAACAACAAAACTGAACAAATTTCTTTGCCCGTTAGTTATTTTTCCAGAGTATTTCATCAAAAGCCAACCATAAACTTGAGTTGATTTGATCAAAGATTAATTAGACAACAAAAATAACTTTAAGATACTAAAGATTTTGGTCACCAATGCAGTTAAGTCCAGCTAGAGAAGAAGAAGCACATAACACTGAACAGCAACATGGTGGCTAATTTATAGTTTTGTCCATCCTCGGAAAGAGAGGCAAACTCCAATATATAAAAAGGCCTAAAATACAGCCGTTGGCAAACTCCTATAAAGCTTCACGTGTCAAAAAGTGAAGTAGGCTCTAGCAAAGTGTAACAACCTAATAGGATTCTCCCCGCGCCCGCCTCTATCATTTTCTTCCCCATCCTTCTTTGTTTTACTCTAGCTCTCATTCATTTTTATTTTATCTGCAGGCGCTGTGGAGCATCCCGCGTGTCTGCCTCCCCCCTACACTCCCTGACCACAGCTCAGAGGGTGGCCAAACCTGGTAAGTATTGACAGGGAGCTCTGGTGACACGGAGAAAGCCAGTCGATGCCCAGACACCCAGGGCAAAGGGGTCAATGACAAAAAGGTAGGCCGCCTAGAAAAGAGGAGAGAGAGAATGGGAGGTTAGCTTGATAGATGGGAGCTGTGAGAGATATGCACAAAGATAGGACAAGTTTTAGACTGGATTAAGGCAAGGTGAAAAGTAGAAGTGTTAGGGTAAGAGAATGTAAAATTGTAAAGGTACAGAAAAGAAAGCAAAAAATGTGTAAAAATCTTAGTAATATAATTGTTTGAAGGTCCTATATTTGCACTTTTCATGCCCTATTTTGGATACATTTAGGTTACACATTCAGTTTTCAAATACACAATAATTAGCTAATACAAGCAATTTTGAGGAGCTCCCACTTGGGCTTGATCGCAAATACTCATTGTGTTATTTTGATTGTGAGTTGCAAAACATTGAAAACAAAAGGGATGGTACCTACTTAAACCAGACTGAGAGTAGAAATGTCATCATAGAAGTTGAAGATGAATGTCAGGTACAAGAGATGGTGACACTGGGGGCCCTTTGAGACTGTGGACAGAACAGTGAGACAGTGTTAGACTTACACATGTGGACACTAACACACACACACAAACACACACAGACAGACACGGACAAACACACACAGACACCTACACACTTACACACACACACACTCACACACGGACACACATACACTCTCTCACACAAATTCACACACAGACCCACACATAGACACACACACACAGTCACACACAGTCACACACAAACACAGACACACAGAGGCAGTGGTGTGTTTGGGTATTGACACAAACGGAGAGTGTCAGTATGTATCGAGCGGCGGTGGTAAGTGAAGCCCCTCCTCCAGCGTTCCTTCTCTATCGGATATTAGTCCCTTCTGCTCTAATCATTTCCTTCCTTTTGGGCCTCTCTCTTTCTAATGCAATTATCCCTCGCTCCTCTTCTGTTTGTGATACTTCCCCGTGGTACCTTAGTTTGAGGTGGCAAGGGTTTAGTTTTGAGAAGTTGACTTTACGGTATGTCTCATCAGTTACAACTTAGTTTTGTGATGAAGAGAGATTCATTTTTGATCAGAATTATAAGAAAGACTAAAGTAAACTATCCATGCAGCCCCTCTCTAAAATCATGACAAAATACAAGAATCTGGTGGGTTTTTAAATGTACACTACACATTTATTGTACTTATTTTAGACAATTTAATTACTTTGAAAACACCAAAATAATTGGCTAATTGCAAAAACAGACTGAAGTTTCTAGAACATTAGAAATGCACGTATGCAGTTTCCACACTTATTCCTAAATGTATGTTTGTAAAATCCAATAGTAACCTACTTGGTTGCACCTGAAGATTGTGAAAGAAGACAACAGCTGTGCAGCTAACAGATCAGAGACCTATTTGCTTGGCCTAGGGCTATGTTTCACACCTGTCTGTTGTTAAGTCTGTATATAAGTGTCTATTTGCCACTTAGGCCTGAATAAAAAAACTACAAAAATAGTGGGACTGAGATTAGCAATGTTCAATGTTCTACATTATATAGGATATGGATAGGGTATGAATAAGTGTAGTAAAACATTTAGTAGTTTGGGAAGTGCTTGCACTCTAACATAGAAAGACACTTTCATTGAATGTCATTACACACACTTGTATAAACATGCTCTTCTAGATTGTACTACTTGAAGTGAGCCTATCTGTGCAGTGTAGCGCTTGGCTTCTGTGTACACACATGACAGAGAGAGGGGGAGGGATACACTTCACAACACGTACTGGCAGACAACCACCTTTCCTCGCAAATTTGTGAGTTTGGTGCAGCCCGCGCTCTGCCGGAAACAGATGGTTCCCGGAATGTCCTCGAGCTGAGTTCCGAGGAGCTGCGAGTAGCCGCGAGGCACGCGAGGTGCGCGCGAGAGAACACAGGGAGGAGCGGGAGGAGGAAGTGGGGGCATCTTACTGACAAACTTTTATTCTGCTGTTTTTCTGAAAAGCTGTCTACTTTTCCTGGTTCAATTCAAATGCAGAGTTGCAGAGGTTTTACAGCTAAAGCGGCTGATAATTGTTAAACTCGCTACCTATAGGTGTGACACGCAGCTTCCTCCAAACCAACAACGCATTAGCATCAAATTCTGACATCTGCCTTCTATTTCACTCTTTGTATTGGCCTACAGCTTATCACTAAATTAGTAACACCACATGCCAATAACAGCGGGCCTAGTCTACTTCTCTTTATGACATCTGGGTAAGAAAGTCTCTAGATCGGGAACTTGAATTGCTGCAGAAGTTCATTTCAGCACCACGGACAGCGACACTTGGTGCAGTGATTCTCTGAGCGCACGGGGCTCAAGGCTGCCCTTTGTTGTAAATATCATCTTACTTTAAAAAATGACTAAAAGTTTATTCACTGAGCAGTAGTGGAGTATAGTGGACCCAGGGTGGATACAGACTCTCTAAACCAACTAAATGACCGGAGAGCAAACAGCCAGGATCCGATTGAACACCTTTAATGGAGTGAAAGCATCCTTTCCAATTAGGCCGCAGTAATCCGAGGCTCATCCCTGTCTTACGGCCCACTTGTCCTACACCCGATACTTTGATACTGCCTCGGCGTCACCTGACGACCGCGGCCCTTTGTTGCAGAGCGCGCGGGGGCTAATCTCACTGACCCGGCGCAACCTTGACCACCCACTCCCCCCGGCCTTGGGCTTCGCCGCGCGGACACACACGTTTCCCCAGAGAGAGAGAAAGTGGAAGAGGGGGAGTTGCTCTTGATCGTTTCATCAAGCGCGTCCCCGCCGTGCGCGCACCCACCTCCCACTCGTCCCCAGCAGCGGGGAATAAGAGGAAGTCGATGCAACAGCCCCAACTCAACCAATGATCCATAAACAGGAGCCAATAGGAGAGAGCGTAATGAGGGACTTAATTTAAACTTTATGTAAACAATGCAAAGCAGTGCGAGGTGGAGACAGGCCGTGGCCTTTTCAAAACATATTATAATGTGGTGTGCAGTTTCCACAACTTACATTACGAATGCACATGCGGCTCCAGTACAAAGCTCCATCCAATCTGAGGACATTTTCTGCTCTCAGCCCACAACACAAACACTTAAACTCACACAGAGAGCGAACGAGAAGAGCGAAGAGAAAGAAGCACCTTTCACCGCCCCCCTCTCCCCCTCTATCTCCGCTCTCACCCCCTCTCCCCCTTCACTCTCTCTTTCTCTCGGAAAAAACGGCAAGGAGGCGCGACTCGCAGGGCCGCACATAGCTGATCAATATTCGATTTAGTTGCTAATTTAGGGCCTTTCTATAGCTGTCATCCCGTGATGTATGAGTCCTAACCCGAGGTCGCCGCGGAAAAGAAGAAGAAGAAAAAAAAAATACGAAAAAAATCAAACACCAGTCAACTTTTCACTTAACAATAGAGCGACTTGAATATTATTTATAGGCGAAAGACCCACTTTATGGGTGAATTGCTCCTATCGCTGGTGGGATGATGAAGCGCCTTGTAAGTACATGCCACACAGGCTCTGACAGGGGCGTAAACAGACGTCCAAGGCAGGAGGGAGAAACATGGAAACACACGGGGAAGCACGCTGCTATAGAGGCGGTGCAAAATGGGAAATATTCATATCAGCGCCCGTCAATAACTCAGTCTCTAGGAGTTCACAATGCAATTTGAACGCACACATTTGATTAACGACGTCTATGTGCGTGATAAAGATCCAGCGTCTCCCCGGAATCGTTCCATAAGTTTGAGAAGACACGAAACATCTCCTATTTGTCATCGGAACTGATATTATGTATTATGGGCCTAATTGTTTTGGCGCATTGCTTTTACGCGCACACACCCATCAGAACTCAATGGTTGCCGCTTTATTTTGCCACTTAATGTCTTCCCTATCGATCACTGTTCTAAGGATGTTATCAATAATTTGAAAGCTTGATTAACTTCAACGTTTCCATAACAATCCTATACGTTTATCGTCTCCGTCTCGCTCTCGCTGTCTCTCGCTTGCATTTTTAATTACCGCTTGCTTAATTAGTTCAAGATCGTTTGGGGAGGGAGATACTTTATTTTAGAGGGAGGAGGAGGGAGGAAATTAACATAAAAATCTATGCTGATAAATTGATATATTATCAGGAAAGAAATGTTGTAGGGATTTCTTAGCGGAACGAGTCATAAACAGACATCCATCAAAAGACGACATTTGAGACAACGTATAATTCTTTGGCAATGTTATTTCATTATTTAACGACAATACTATTCTAATTTCTTCAAATAATGAGGGTGGGCATCCGCTCGGGCTGAATTACTCATAGGCAAAAACACGCATTTATAACAAGCAGCACAAACAGGAAACTAATTTCCTCAGGTGACAAAGGGAGTTTCAAAGAGCAGACAGGCTCGTGGCTACAAGCAAAAAGGAGGCCTCAAAAATGCAAAAAGTTAGAAGTACTAAAGAATTACAAAGAATTCTGAGGTCCGAAAATCTTAATACATCTCTGACTGAGGCGAAATCAGGACTAAACCAGGACTAGGCCAGGACTAAACAAGTTCTATCTATTCAGTGGTGGATTCAGCAGTTTCGGGGCTCAAAGTGAACATGGGAAGAGGGGTCTATATTTGGCATTTATAGTTTTTAATCTGAAAATTCTCTTGATAGGTCGGTCTACAGCATTCAAATGGCTTAAACATACGCAAAAAATGGAAAACTGGCAAGGCGTATTGGCTTTGTAATAAGTATTCTGAAAAAAGTTTAATGATAATATTTTTTATTTATGGAGCCATGGAAGCTTCGGACTCTAAGCAACTGCCTACATTTGCCTAATGGTAATTCTGCCTCTGTCTATATTGTGTCAAATCCAGCAATAAAGTGCCTAAACTAGGTGTAACCCATAGCAAAACCATGCATGGCTTAACTGTATGCAAGCCTCTACACTCCAATTAGTCCAAAGAAATCTCTTAAATCAAAATTGTAAACATAATTTTGTGATTTAGGCTTACTAAATATATCAAGCTGTAACTTACACTCACACACATACAGTAAGTCTTATACATAGGTCTAGTGTAATGGCTTTTTTAGCTCAATACATCTATTTGTTCCTTAAATTGAAAGAATAATATGGTCCAGATTTCTGTAAACCCAATGCTCTGAGTAAGAACAAGTACCTTATTCTGGGGTCATATCCAAACTCTACTCTACCTAGATTGACAGAATTTACTGCAAAGCTGTGTGGCAATTAATCCTAAATGTTAGTGGTATGCTGCATGTAAACCGTTGAATGAGTAAAAGGCATTTTAATTAGAGTGATTAGTTAAGGAATCAATGAGCTGGCACTAGTGGAGCTTAAAGAGAACTGAGCAAAGTTAATGGAGCAGTGGAATACTAAAGCAAGCCCTTACTTCAAACTTCTTTTGTTGATCCAAAAGTATCTATTGAAAATGGTGTTCTGAAACGCAAAACAAATATAGAGTGGTAAGTATTTTATTCAGTCATTAATTGTACCGCTTTTCCCATTTCGCAGGTGACTGGAGTCTAAACTATGGGCTTTAGGTGGGGTACACGCTGGACAATGGCGAGTTAGTTGCAGGGCTGACACTGAGACATACACTGACAGACAACCATTCACTCTCATATTCATTCACTAGGGACAATTTAGACAATTGCAAATTGCTTGTGGTGTATTTGGGGCCACAAGAGAAAAGATGTTTGTCTAAAGTTAAAAAGGTTTACCATTCATGAAAAACAAATCAACAGACAACTAACAAATTTCCCTACGGGGACAATAAAGTGTACCTTAACCTTAACCTTAACAAAGTCTGAACTTGAAAACTTTCACCAACAAACTGCAATCAATAGCTCTAAAACATGATGGCCCACTACAAATTTAGATAATAAATATTAGCATACAGTTTTGCTCACTTTGCTAGGCCTACTATACATTTTAATGAACTGCTATGGAATTTTCCAGGCTTCTTGCAGCTTACACATGGCTTTAGTTGCCTTACCTATAATGCACTATTTAAGGCATTGTAGTTTTCTTATATCATTTCACCATATGGATATGTTTAGCATATATGTGATTCTCACTATACTCAATGCTTGGAGTCACTTTGCATATAAACTAGGCTAGGACTGACTGGTGTGTATTTGAGTTGCCAGCTGCTGTTTGTTTGGTGAAACTAAAAGAGTGTGATTTGACCGCTCTCTCCTGGGACGCCCGGCTCCCCATCTCCCCACCGCCCCAACGGTTAAATGGACAGGTCACACGTGCACTCCCTGCCTTTCAATCTCCTCTATCCTCTGCCGGGATAGGCCCCCACTGCCAAATAAAAGTTGCATTTCCCTGGTCATTAGGTCAGTAGTCGAAAGAAAATAATTATTGTAACATTTTTATTAGTCAAATAAAAAAAAATTTGGTCGAACTTTATATTACAGCACAGTAATTATACGGTAATAGTTTGGTGATAAATGGGTGACGTTATAGTAATTATGGTTTATTATTGTATAGTGTATGTAATTACCCTTGATATTCTATGTAATGTATTTAGCATGGTAACAAGATAGAAGCATAATATGGAATAACTACATAATTATGGATAATCTATGGTTATGGTTAGGATAT